>OX422216.1:116727966-116980466 GCA_949130495.1 Sambucus nigra | reverse complement strand
CAATTAAAGTATACAATTATTAATTTACTAATTTACAATGAGGGGTAATCCTACTTTCATATATTAATTTACTAAAAAAATTAATAATCAATCAATTCGTTTACAAAGGACACTACTTGCATATGAGGGAAAATATCTAATAAACCAATCACACCCGCACCCGCATGCACACACCCGCATGCACGCAGCCAGCTCCATCCCCCATCACACCCCCCGCATCATTTCCCTCTCTCGTACATACGCACAAACATGCACACTACACACAGGCGAACATATACACAAGCGCACATACACACAGACACACACACAACCCCACCCCTACCCCACCACCCCCCATCCCTGCCCCCTCCCCCTTCCCCCCACTCACAAACACAAACACCCCCACCACACACACATTCACACACACCCTGCCCCACCCCCACCACATACACACACACACATCCCCATCCCCATCCCCCTTCCCCCACCGCACACACACACACGCACACACACACGCACCCATACACACACACACGCACATATATATACATACACACACATATATATATAAATGGAAGAGAGAGAGAGAGAGAGAGAGAGAGAGAGAGAGAGAGAGAGAGAGAGAGAGAGAGAGAGAGAGAGAGAAATTGGAGGGAACAATGCGGTGACGAAAAAAGGAGGGGAAAGGGATTTTTGCTGACAAATTTGTCATGATCATGTCACGGTCATTGCTCGTGACAACTTTATATAATTGTCACGGCCAATGACCGTGACAAGGCTAGCCGCTGAAAGGGTGCCAATTTTTCCATTTTGGTGTAGTGAAGTCTAGCCATCACCTCACCTAAACACTATTTTCTTTGATGATGTGTATACTACATCCATTCCAGACTACATGTAAATGTGAGCTTTTAATCATCAAAACAAAGAGATATCTTAATGTTAGTATTAGATTTTTATTGTGAAGAGAGAAGAGAGGGAGAGGGAGAGGGAGAGAACAACACTTGTTTTATTATAGTAAATGCCTAAAAATAGTGAATTGGAGATGAAAAGAGTGTGGTGTTAAAATATTTATAAGATCCTAAATAGATAAATTGGGAAGGAGAAAGGGAAGGGAGAAAAAGGGGAGAGAAAAAGACAAATATCAAGCAGACATTGGGGAATAACAAGAGACACTAGGGAAGAAGAAGCGTAGAGAAGTGAAATGGCCATAAAATTATCAATGTATAAGGTTTCAGCGAGAGAAATATAAAATTCACTTGATGTGCTGTGAGGATACCCTAAACAAAGAGGAGCTTTTAAGTCTTGTAAAGCATTTTAGAGTATATAAAAGATATGCAAGTTGAAAATTTATAATATTAAAAAAATAAATTCAATGTAATTGATAAAGGATGAGGTGTTGTGACTTTAATGCGACAAATGTAAAGGAATATTTTAAAATTTTGAATTTATTTTTTATATACCCAATATTAAAAATTAAATTTCAATAATATAATCATATTGCGTTTTATAACTAATGAAGTATTTGTCATACTCTGTATTTTTGTGACATTTATTTATTATTTAATTACTTGTGAAATAAATTAATAAATTAGAATAATTATTACTTGTGGGAATTGATAACAATAAAATGCATAATTTAGATGATAATTAAATTTTACATGTTATGTGATTTTTATACCGCGTGTTATAAATAATTAATTGATGACATTAATTATATGATAATATAATATGTGTGACTAAGTGTAAAATAAGTAAGTGCATATTTATTTTACGTTGTGAGATATTACCTCGATTTGTGAGGTATATCCATTTGTATTAGACCCTAGAGTCATACAGAGGCCCAAAAATGTATTTTTATTGCTTTGGATTAGGCCTAGGGGGGAGGTTTACCTTTAAGCTAAGTTTTGGACTGGGTTTGGTGATATTTTGGGCTCATTTAAGGCCCTAAATTAGGCCTAATAGTGACCGAAGGGTTTAAGGATTATTTAAGAATGTTAACCCTCATTAATAAAACACTTTACATAAAAAAATATAAACCTTAAACACTTTTGAAATTTGGAACGGCTTAAGGAGAACTTTGGTGAGGAAGAACAAGGAATCAAAGCATAGAGATCAATCGTTTGTATTGTTCAAGTAAGAAATCTCTTGATTTATCATCACGTAATCGGTAACTTGTTTATGATTTCATTATCATTCAATCTAATTTGGGATTAAAAGCGTTCTTAGGAATTAAATTTTCTATCTTAATCACATTTTATTGGGTTTAAGCTTTGGACTGTTAATAGGATGTAATCTGATTTCAAAATTGTAGAAATTGTTAAATTATTTTTTTCTGGTTTATAATTTTGATATTATAACTCATGCTTAGTACTGAATAACTCGTGTTAATCAAGACCCTATGATAATTTCATGTATAGACTTGAAATTGTATGCTTATTTGAAAGAATTGAATGTAGAAGATGAAGTTAGGTTTAAATTGAGGATTTTAAATATTTGTACCTTTATTAATGTAGAATGATGTTAATCATTGTAGAAATGAGTTAGAATCATAAATATGTAGATTAATGGACTGGATGTTGAGTTTTGGAGGTTGTATTGAAGCTTTAGGTCAGTTTTAATGGAGTTACGATAACCAATAATGTTTTGGAGGAAAGAGAGGCCGATGGACCCGTCGGATCAATCTAGCCCTGGGGCTTTAGCAAGTGTAGGGAAGCAAGGGTTTTTACTGAGTTTGGAAAATAATTAATTGTGAGATAATTTTTATGTTCACATTTACATAGCTTACAAGAGATTAAACTACCAAGAACACAAGAGTGTATTTAATTAGGGTTTTGAGCATTAAGAAAACTTTAATTAAACAATACAATCTGATGTTAGGGATTAGAATGATTTAGGTACGACTGAGAGTATGCGATGTCCTATATATATTGTTTGATTTATGTGAATATACCATTTTAACTCGTGGGGAATATAATCCTAGATAATAACATAGGATTCTGCATTCATTCGATCTACATATATTTTGATCATACATTCATTCGATCTATGATTCACGACTAGGGCTATAAATCGAGTTGGGTGAGCCGAGCTTGGGGTTGCGCAGGCTTGGCCCGAACTACCTTGCCCAAGTGTAACACCTCACAAATTTTAATGATTTTTATATGGGTATTAATTAAATTAAAAGGGAAAATTAATTCAGATTAAAATAAATATTAATTAGCGTGATAAGGATTGATATTTATTTTTATAAATTATATTGAGTATTACTTAGTGAACGATTAATAAATTGATGAGAAAGTATTATGATTGTCGTGAGTGAGAAATATGACAGTTACAGTAATTTAGTCGGGACTCATATGTGAGTCTTATCAGGACTTAAAACGTACAAAATAAAATGTAAATTATTTATGGGTAATCCAAATGGTCATTTCGAGTTCTCCATTGTGTCCAAAAGGGTCAAAATAGTCACAATAGTGTACCCAAGGGTATTGTTTGGGTCCCAGGACAATTTTAGACTAAATTGGCACCCTGTAAGGGCATTTTAGTTATTTGGAAGCCTAGGGCTAATAGAGATACAAATTTCCAAAGGTTATATTAACTGGTAGATGGGAGACGCTAGGTTTAGAGGTTAGAAAGCCAAGGGAGGTCATTAGATAAGGAAGAGAGAGCATTCTTCGAGGCTTGAAGACGATCCTTGAAGTGTTCTTCATTGTTCTTGCACCCCATTAACTTTGGATTGATGATTGGAGGAGAAGACAAGCAATCCATCATATGAATCACAAAATCAGATCATACTCATAAGAGTCAAATGTTTATTTCAATTTCTTTTGAAGTTATATTACCCATGTAATAAAGGGGGTTAAAAATATGATTAAATGATGTTCTTGAAGTATAGATGATTAGAACATACAATCTAGGTAGGAACTTCAAGTAGAGTTGACTCACATGTAGATTATACGAAATCAAATTAAGCATTGTGATGAACAAGAAAAAAATATCGGTATTACGTTAAGTATGAATGAAGAACATAAAAATCTAGGGTTTTGATGAATAAATGATTTGATCCCTTCTTGAATAGAAATCATAGTGTTTTGATGTTATAATCATGTTGGAAATAATCCTAATATATGTAGATAATGTTGGGGACAATTATTTATGAGTTTGGTGAAGTATCATGGATGTTGTATAAAAGAAAATTAGTGAAAAATGCAAGAACTGAATGAATAAGGTGAACTACAACTTTTGGAATCGATTCAGCCCTAGGGCGAATCGATTCAGTTTGCCTAGATTTGTGTTATTTACCTTATTAATCCCTTAAAATGTGATTTATAAATGTGAAAACTTTTGGGACATACTTATAATATAATGAGGGGTATATTGGATGACAACATGACTATGATAGGGCTATGACTTGGTCTTAATGAGATAACTAAGGAGAGGATTAATTAGGATTAAATCGAAAGGTAATTTATTCAAGAGCAAGAGGATGAGCTACGGGGATTTCAAATGGATGTAGTATAGAGACTAGTAGAGTATGAACGAATTAACTACTAATCTAACATAAGGGAGTAACTAGGTCCCTTTGAATTGAGGATAATACTCGGGAGTATACGATAGAGTTATAATCGTAAATTGATAATGTGGTCTATTTTCGAGATATATATATATTACATACGAATGATAATTATAGGTTGAATGTATACCTATAGATGTTGATTAGGCATAAATTATTCCTAATTTATCCCTTAATTTGGGTACTTTTAGCACCTCGAACAACGTAATCATTTGACTTTATCTCATAATCTTGCTACTAACAAATCCTAACGAGTACACTGAGTTTCTGGTATTTCGTAGTGATTTTACAGGTATTTGATGTCAAGGAACGTAAGAAGGAAACCGAAAGAATCAAGAAAGACAAGAAGGAAAGCCAAAAGAGCAAAAGAGTAATTTCCACCCAGAATTCGGATGAGGTACCTAAAGAGAAGTTGAAGATATCATATTCATGAGCACATAGGAAGAAACGGCACCTCAATCAGAGTCTCAGAACAAAAGATATGAGCAGTCAATGTTGAGCAAAAAAGTCAAATAGGCAAACCGGTCCGCCCTCACCCCGGACCGGTCCGCTGTGCAAACTCCAGTAGACCTCGGATCGAAAGAAAACCGAAGAAGGCAGAAATTAAAAGAATCGGTCCGCCCCCGGACCGGTTCGCCCCAAAATAAAAAGAATCGATCTGCTTTGGAGGCAGACCGGTCCGCCTAAGGCTCGGACCGGTCCGGGTATCGAGATTTGCAAATCTGATCTTCTCCTAAAAGAGTCCTAGTGCAGCTGAAATTCCTGAATTCTTGGAGGGTATAAAAACCCATTTTATTAATGTTATTTGGGACGGAGATTTTAGGGAGAATAATGGATTTTTCCTTTCTTTTTCCAGAAACCCCAGTTTAGATACAATTTTTAGTTTTAATTCCAAGATTGAAGCTTTATTCAGGATTGATTTGATTACCAGTTTTATTCATTGCTGTCGTTACTTCTTTGGTAAAAATTAGTGAGTAATTCCCTCTTTTCAATTCTATTCTACATCAATTCAAAAGTTTCCATAGAATAATTATGAATTCCTGCACATTAAACACTGTTTTCATTACTTTCAGCATGTTAGGCTAGGTTTTCAAAGGTCGGGATACATGAACCCAGCCTGATGTGTTAATTGCACGTGTATAACATTATTCCTCTAAATTTAGTGATAGATTACGACCGTATTGCATAGCAACATAACAATTGTAGGTCTTTATATCTCGTTTTTCTCTGGATAACCGTGATGATTTAGAATGCAATTCGAGTGTTATTATCGTGATACCGATTTACTCGTCCTCAGATTAAGTATGACGCGGGCTTGAACCTCGTATACGTAATGCTTGGGAGTACTAAATTTCGGGTCAAAATTTAATCAGTTAAATTTATGATTAATATTATAACTGCACTACACTAGGTTTGGAGGATTGTATTACCGTCCTGTTTTTCTCATCACTTAGTTCAAAAGTTTTAAATCAATTATCATTCACATTTTACGCAATTTAGTGTAGTTGCACTTTTCATAATTTCATAATTGCATTTAGTTTAATCATTCTCAAAACCAAATCATTTTCTCTTTTTCCTTTTAGAGTCAAAGTTAGGATTCATTCGTCTTTTCCCGTTTTCACAACTTCGTTGTCCTTTTTCCCTGAGGATCGATACCCAACTCGTCGGATTATTACTTGAGCGACAGGCTTGCACTTGAGCCTAAAGAGTACGCACTTCTGAGACACATTTTCAGTCGCGTCAAGTTTTTGGCGCCGTTGCCGGGGAATTAGGTAGACTTAGGATTAGATCGAGTCAATCCAAAGCTTTGACCAAAAATCTTCAAAAAATCCAAAAACATATTAAAAAAAAAATTCAAAAATCACAAAAAGATTCACCATCATCTCTCATAAGCCATTAATGCAAAATTCTTAATTCACTCCTACACCCCATAATACACCAACCAGCATTCACGAAAATCCAATCATTGAGCATAACCCCGATAGCCCTCACACTCCAAACGCCCCACAGTTCGGGATCCCACCTCCCACACCGTCACACTCAATCTCAAACAACACTCCGTTTTCCTTCTTAGGACGCACCCCCGAGTACACCTCGAGCACACCAAGTGAGAGCACCGAGTCATTAAGAGGGAGCGAGATGTCGCAACACGGTAGTGCAGTCGTCGGTGAGGAAGAGGCCCCATACCGCCCGCTAAGACATATCTTATATCCCGAGCACACTATCACTCCAGGATGCATTATACTCCCGTATAATGCCGGGCAATTTCAGTTTAAAAATGGGATGATCCAGATGTTACCACACTACTATGGTATGGATTCTGAAAAGTTATATCTCCACATAAGGGAATTTGAGGATGTGTGCGATACTCTCAATGATCAAACTTGCACCCAAGAAGTGATCCGCCTCAAACTCTTCCCTTTCTCGCTCAAAGATAAAGCTAAGACCTGGCTATGGTCTTTACCTCCAAGCTCGATTCCATCTTGGAACGAGTTGCAATCGAGATTTCTCAAGAAATTCTTCCCAACACATCGAACAATATCCATAAAGGCTCAAATTCAAGCGTTCAGACAATCTGAAAATGAGCCATTTCATCGATGTTATAAGCGTTGCAATGAGTTAGTTACTTCATGCCCCCATCATGGATTTGATTCAGCACAAATCATCTCTTTTCTCTATAATGGGCTGAATCTTAACTCCAAACAACTTGTTGAAACTATGGGAAGTGGTCATTTTGTCGACTTTGACGCCCACGATGATGAGCTTCACCTGAGGTACGTCACCGAGACTACCCAATCCTGGGATACATCTGATCTTAACGCGCAAAATCGACATCGTCAAGTGACCAACACTCCGTAGGCATCTGACCTATTTCACGTAGATAAGAATTCTATGACCGACAGTCGGATAGATATACTTGAGAAAGAAGTGCGAGACCTATGTGGGATATGTGGAAGAGGACCTACTGGATCTATACCAAACCCCGTTGAAATGGTGTGTGCAATTTGTGAGGTGGATCATTCAACTGAGGAATGCCCGACTATACTCGCGTACAAAGTGATGCTTCAAGAGCAAGTTAGTGGTATAGGAGGTTTTAAGGGTAATTTTAGTGTACCGAACGGGAATTCTTATAACCCTTCATGGAAAAACCATCCTGGTTTTAGCTATGGGCAACAACATGCTGTGATGAACCCTACGTCCCATGTTGCCCCTCCTCCACCACAATACTTTCAACAAGCCCCACACATGCAAGGACATGTGCAAGCACCACCACCTCAAGGATCTTATATCCTGCCACCGCGGAGAACTCTCAAGGATACCATGAATCAATTTATCACAATCCAGACTGAAACCAATGCTAGATATGATCGCCTGATCAGCGACATAAATGTAAATTTGCCAAAGATACAGTCCTCGTTGAGCGTCCAAGAGAAGGGTAAGTTTCCTGCCCAGGGCCAAAGACCTCTCCAAGGTCAAACTAGTGTTAGCTCGAAACCCCATGACCATCCTGAGCAATGTAGCATAATTACCACTCTACGTAGTGGGAGAGTAGTTGACTTGTCAACTCCCCCACAAGACGTACCTAAAGACAAGGAGATTTCGCCCAGCACGAAAGAAGCCGAAGATGTCCCCTTGAATGAGAGTGATAAAGACGACACTAGTGAGCCCGAAGTAGTAGTGAAACCACCCACCGCGGCACCGTTTCCTCAAAGGGTAATTCCTTCCCACAAAGGAAACCCACGTGATGACGTGCTAGACGTGCTAAAGCAAGTAAAGCTTAACTTACCTTTCCTCGATGCCATTAAGCAAATTCCAGCTTATGCAAAAGTCATCAAAGACTTGTTGACAGTAAAGAGAAAGATGAAGGTAAAGAAAAATGTCTTTCTAGCACAGAATGTGAGCTCCATCCTACTTAATGATCTCTCGCCAAAATTCAAAGATCCCGGTGCACCCACCATTTCCTGCATCAATGGAGAAAATAAAATTGAAAAAGCCTTACTTGATTTGGGAGCAAGTGTCAATGTTATCCCTTACGCCATCTATAGGAAACTTGATTTGGGCGACCTTAAGCCCACAAAGGTCACTCTCCAATTAGCGGATCGAACCGTGAAGATCCCAAGAGGCATAGTTGAGGACGTGATCGTCCAAGTTGACACTTTCTACTTCCCGGTAGACTTTGTCATTTTAGAGACTAACATCTTCCATATAGCCCAATATACGGGGGAAGAAGATGATCTTCACGCGGTGAGCCTAATTGATGAGATCGTAGAAGAGAACATTGAGGAAAATTTATATGGAGACGCCTTAGAATCTTGCTTAGTGTCTAGTCATGAGAGCGAGGGAACTTATACCGCAATGGAAAGAGAGAGATAGGGGTTAGAAGAGAGAAAAATGGTGGAGTTAGAGATCGAGCAAGTAAGAGAGGACGTAGGCACTACTTGAGAGAGAGAGCTAGGGGACATGAGCATGGAAGAATTTGAAAAGGAATTCGGTCCGGTGGATGAGAGCCTTAACGACGAAGTCCAAACTCTATTGGATTTATGGAGTCACCTAGAAGAAAGAGAATGGAAAGATAAAATCGATGAATTCCTTCTTTGTGACCATCCACCCATACCACTACAGGTCCCGAAGGCGAGTGAGGAGAAAAGTTGTGGTTCATCCGACTTAGAGCCCGACCCATGCATCTTAAAAATTTAAAGAAACCTAGGTGTTCCCTCCGATTCAGCGCATGCAGACAACGCTTTGAGTCAGCATCACGAGGATCCCTTTCTAATTAGGCACGATGAGTCTCCTGGTCCATCCTTTATCTATGGGCGAGGTCCCAACTTGTTCCGATTATTGGATTATAATCCTAGGACGGGAGAGATGAGGAGAGCTTCGAACCCCGTGAGTGGGGTCGAGTGAGTTTGTGGAGAGATGAGAGGTCGTCGCACCCCCGACGCGTATGGGGTGATTTTTAGTGTATTATTGAGTCATGTGCTAGGGTCATTTAATGTCTTTATGAATTTTAAATATTTGTTTGTTTTATTTTTTCGCACTTTTCATTCATTTTGAGTTAGATTTTAGTCGTTTTTGCTTGAGGACAATGCAAAAGTCTAAGTTAGGGGGGTCACAAGTGCATATTTCTAAAACTTCACAAATTTTCAAAAATGCCCAGAAATTTCCAAAAAAAAATCATAAAAATTAGAAAAATCCAAAAATATTTTTGTTCAAAATAAATAAAAATTGGAATTCAAATTATTCAAAAATATCATTAAAAGTTGAATTGAAGACTCAAGTTGTAAAATTCAACATACACAAAGATGGAAATTGAGCGAAAATTGACGACTTAACGAATAAGTGTGGAGATTAACAAACCCGGTGAGATTCGAGCCTATCACTTTTTGCGAGTTTTTAAATCAATCCGAGTTAATTGTTAACTCAAAGTTCTTTTTAGCGCCTAAAAAGTCGTCGAGGATCTCAATCCTTTCATTTTGATCAGTTATGAAAGACGTGTGTGATATTGCTTCGAAAAACATGCCAAAATTGATCTCTAAAGTTAAATTCATCTCAAAACACATATGGTAACGCAATTGGTATTTTGGGCAATGAAGTAGGCCCTCGTTTGTCACCCAAAAATATTGTCCCGAAAAAGTAACGAAAAATTACCCCTTTTGTAACCTAATTTGAGCCAAACAAATTGTCCCTTTCGTTTGATAACCCGAAAAACCCAAATAGCCCGGAATTGCAAAAAATGGAAAAATTCAGAATTTAAGTCCAAAAAGTGCATATCAAGGGGAAAGAGAAAAAAAATATGCTCAAAAAAATAGTGAGAAAAGAAAAGAAGTGAAAAACAGAAGAAGAAAAAAAAGTGAAAAAAAAATGAACAATAGCCCGGAAAAAGCACAAATGGACATCACAATGACTTTTCCAATTCCAATCTTCCCTACCATTTTCATTTTACCCCATATACCTTAAAACCCGAAAAAGTCCTAACCGAGTCCAAATTGCGAAATTGATTACCGCGTAGAGAGATAATACACCAAAAGATAATAAAGGATATTAACTGCGCGAATAAGAGGCAATGTTCCCATTTTTAAAACCGTAATCCGTTGATGAGATCATTTCACCATGAAATTTCCATCTTTCTAATTGTATGCATGATGTTGCATCCATTACATTTACTCTTTATATCACGCATACCGAGAGAATAGCCACATTCCGAGTGATTCGTTTGAGAGAGCATTCCGTGAGAATTTGAAATCAAAACGAATTTTCGGATAAGTAACGTAATGGTCAATCGGTGGAAATTCGCGGTTAAATTTTTGGTTTCGCACACACGCACTATGATTTGAGACTTGTAAATATGACTTGATGATGACTATTTTCTGGGAAGGTTTGAATTGTACAATTTTTGCATATTTTGAATTTTCTTTGAGTCGAATTTTGTGGGTATATTCACTGCAAACCCTCACAAGACACCACTCGTCCTACTAGTGTGACCTAGGGGTTTAAAGGCTTGTTGCATATGCTAAATGCAACTGCTTGACCACGAAAAAGGTATTCTATCCCAATAAAATGTTTTTCAAGAGTTGAGCCTTGTTAGGATTCTTTTACATTGCTCGGGACGCGCAAAGTTCTAAGTTATTGGGGTTTGATTAGGCATAAATTCTTCCTAATTTATCCCTTAATTTGGGTACTTTTAGCACCTCGAACAACGTAATCGATTTGACTTTATCTCATAATCTTGCTATTGACTAATCCTAATGAGTACACCGAGTTTCTGGTATTTTGTAGTGATTTTACAGGTATTTGATGTCAAGGAACGTAAGAAGGAAACCGAAAGAATCAAGAAAGACAAAAAGGAAAGTCAAAGAGAAAAGCGTAATTTCCACTCGGAATTCGGATAAGGTACATAAAGAGAAGTTGAAGATATAACATTCATGAGCACATTGGAAGAAACGGAACCTCAATCGGAGTCCCGAAACAAAAGATATTAGCAGTCAAAGTTGAGCAAAAAAGTCAAATAGGCAGACCGGTCTGCCCTCACCCCAGACCGGTCCGCTGTGCAAACTCCAGTAGACCTCGGATCGAAAGCAAACCGAAGAAGGCAGAAATTAAAAGAACCGGTCCGCCCCAAAATAAAAAGAACCAATCCGCTTTGGAGGCAGACCGGTCCGCCTAAGGCCCAGACCGGTCCGGGTATCGAGATTTGCAAATCTGATCTTCTCCTAAAAGAGTCCTAGTGCAGCTGAAATTCCTGAATACTTGGAGGGAATAAAAACCCGTTTTATTATTGTTATTTGGGACGGAGATTTTAGGGAGAATAATAAATTTTTCCTTTCTTTTTCCAGAAATCATAGTTTAGATACAATTTCCAGTTTTAATTCCAAGATTGAAGCTTTATTCAGAATTGATTTGATTACCAGTTTTATTCATTGTTGTTGTTACTGCTTTGGTAAAAATTAGTGAGTAATTCCCTCTTTTTAATTCTATTCTACATCAATTCACAAGTTTCCTTAGAATAATTATGAATTCCTACACATTAAACACTGTTTTCATTACTTTCAGCATGTTAGGCTAGGTTTTTAAAGGTCGGGACACATGAACCCAGCCTGATGTATTAATTGCATGTGTATAACATTATTCCTCTGAATTTAGTGATAGATTACGACTGTATTGCGTAGAAACATAACAATTGTAGGTCTTTATATCTCGTTTGCCTCTGGGTAACCGTGATGATTTAGAATGCAATTCGAGTGTTACTATCGTGATACCGATTTACTCATCCTCAGATTAAGTATGACGCGGGCTTGAACCTCGTATACGTAATGCTTGGGAGTACTAAATTCCGGGTCAAAATTTAATCAGTTAAATTTATGATTAATATTATAACTGCACTACACTAGGGTTGGGGGATTGTATTCCCGTCCTGTTTTTCTCATCACTTAGTTCAAAAGTTTTAAATCAATTATCATTCATATTTTAGGCAATTTAGTGTAGTTTCACTTTTCATAATTTCATTTAGTTTAATCATTCTCAAAAAACCAAATCATTTTCTCTTTTTTCCTTTTAGAGTCAAAGTTAGGATTCATTCGTCTTTTCCCGTTGTCACAACTTCGTTGTCCTTTTTCCCTGAGGATCGATACCCGACTTGTCGGATCATTACTTGAGCGAAAGGCTTGCACTTGAGCCTAGAGAGTACGCACTTCTGAGACACATTTTCAGTCCCGCCAGATGTTATATTATGGGTGGATTGTATACCTATACATATGATATTTATAGGTGGAGTGTCTACCTGAGCTGATGATATTTATAGGTTGTGTATATACCTGTACGGATTATATTTATAGGTTGTGTGTATACCTATAAGAATAATACTTATAGGTGATGTGTATGACTATATGAGATATATGGATAGGTAAGGTGTATACCTATTATGTGCTTTCTTATGTGTGTGAACATACCTACGCTCCCTGTTATTCGGAGATTTCTGTGAAGAGGGCGATCCCACCTTGACGATTCCAGTGAGGTATGAATTTGTGGCCCAGAACATGGAACTTAGGGTGGCTCACAATGTGTGCGTATTAGTGTGGCTAGAATGTCATTTGGGTACATTAGATAAGTGCATGGCCCAAAGGCTTTGAATCATGTTTGCCTTTATTATGTGTTGATTGATTTTGGGTTTGAGGAGGCATATCGAAGCAATTGTCCTTGATTTAGTACAAGAGGAACATGGACTTGATAACAGAGTATGCAGACTTGCACTTCGATTCTTTGCCCGGGGATGCTGGAGTTATGTATATAGATAGTGTAATATATATCTATATATATATATATATATGTGTGTGTGTGTGTGTGTGTGTGTGTGTGTTTATCCTACTTATGTGTGAAATTAATAGTTGTAGATAGCGTATATCTAAACATGATGTAATTATGAGATAATCTATGTACAGAGTGATGGTAGTAAAGTTAGATAGTGTTACGATAACGAACTGTATGGGCGGTATGAGGGAAGTTAAGGAGATATTTAACTAAGGACTTAATGAGTATAAATTGGGATATTGTAGCATATTGTATAGGCAATACGAGAGACGCAAACCCTTTAGTGGATAAATAGTTATTGAGGCGAACTAGTTGGGTTGGGTAGCATAGCTAGGTAAGATACGTCAGGCGTGCAAATTAGTTGTGAGTTAAGGAACTCAAGGGAGTGTACGTTGAACTAACATGTGTAATCAATAACTGATTTTAAACTGTGATAAATACTTGCTAAATATTTTCAAAAGTTTTCTTGGGCTCTGACCCGACTTGTAAAATATTTTCAAAACCTTTTAGGAGTCCAACCACAGGGATGCCAAACTTGATGATTTGTTCCAGGGACATGTAGCTGCAGCACTTGTAGATGCTTACAGAATTTGGATTAGACACTTCAATCACTTCATTCCTAGTATAGGATGTAGTTCAGTTATTTCATTTGGGCAAGTCTCTCCTTCAGTTAGCTCATTTTATTCAGTTTATTAGACTTTGTAATTGTGTACTTAGTTTATTTCATTAAATATTTAGTTAGACATTTGTATTGGGAACCAATGGTTTATTCCGTATCATTTTATTTAGTTATTTATCATGTGATTGGTTCAAATATTTACTACTGCGTGAATGGCTTAGTTATTGTTTTTTGTTTTCGCATATTGTTATTATTTAATAAAAGGGTAAAATTTGGCACCGTTTTTTTTAATACTAGGTGGTTAATAAACTTTTAAAATGTTTTTGATAATGATGCTAAGAATGAACCAAATTAGATTCCTGTTTAATTTTTATAAATGATTGATCACCCGGTATTTAAATAGGCGGGGTATAACAGATACTATCAGAGCATCAGGTTCTAGTGTCCTTAGGACTTGTGTGGGTTTTATGTTTTAGCATAGCTTTCTTTGATATAGAGTATTATTATAGGATTATTGTATTCCTCTATGTATGGGACTTATGTTCTCTTTCTACCAAGTATAGTTGATGTGATTCGTATACGAGTTTAGTTTGGGCTTTTTACACTGTACCATATAGGACGACCAACAAGGGCCGTCAGAAGGACTGTAGGAGGAGAGGCTTGGTGGAAGCCATATAGTACGTTGGGAACGATGCTCGCGATAGAAGTCACCATGATTATGGTTCAGACAGGCAACGATCGGATAATCACTTGAGAGCAATAGTTTTCCCAGTCACTGTCATAGATATTAGACTCACTCAGCGTAGTCGACAAAGGATGAGTCTGAGGAACTCTTTAGAAGGGCCATCTATAAGACTTTGGGAAAGATAAGAAGTATTATGGGCCAATGGAACGAGATAATACGAAGGCAATGGTGGAGGGTGGAGTGCAGCGACACCCATGATTAAGTTTCATATGTAATTTTTAATCTCATAAGAGCAACATATAATGATAAGAGTCAGTCACCACATATGAAAGAATATATATGGAATTAAATGAGAAATTTGGGTGTGATTTGACTGTAAGATCTTTCATATGTTGTTCATACAGAAGCAAAGGGAGTTTTAAAACTTTTCACAAATGGGACAGATAGAGACCGATCATGAGAGAAAAGTTAACTTGTTGAGTGAACTTTATACCCGACGAAGGGGATATGGAGAATAAAAAGGTCCCTAAGTTGATAACGGACTCATGGAGAATATACGATCGTAGATGAGAAATTCGACTAGGATGACTAGTGTCGATGCCATCAAGGTCGTATGTTTACAAGTTTATATCAATGCTTCCATGAGAAGAGAGCTAAGAGGGTTAATCTAGTTGAAGCAAAATACTGGATTAAAATGGTACTAGTAAAGCACCATAGTAAGATATATACAGTAGGGGACCTAATTAAATAATTGAGATCAATGGAAGTCCTACCAACTGACGGTGCATATAATTAGGGCTGTCAAGGCAAACATCGAGTTCTATAGGGCTAGCAAAACTAGAAGGGACAACTGGGGTAGCAATTGGGTCAAGACTACCAGATTCGATAGAAGAATACCCCGACATGGACAGTGGGGCTAGAGATGGGGGAATGGCACATAAAGGTGTTTTATGTGTGATAGTAGGGCCGCCTGTATCGAACTTATTCACAGCGAGAAAGAGAGACCAATCAGACTGGGAAGGAATATGGGAATGGCGCCAGTGGGGCACAAGAACAACTGCAGGAATGAGACTTTTGAGAGGAGAATAGGAATAAAAAATTTAAGTCCAAAGGCTTCCAACCCGATAATAGCGAGATCAGTTTGGACCAGCAGGGTCCTCAACAGCATCAGTAACATTCCGTTCCTCACGGCCTTAGGGATAAAGGAATGGCGAGGAGGCGAGTAGGGCCAGGTCCAAAAGTAAGAGAGTTTCTCTAGCAGTTGATACGTTTGTGGAGATATGGACCACAAGAATAAAAATTGCTTAAGAGAGGTAGGGGCGACTATAGGATGAGATCCTGAATATACAACCATTTTAGTAGATCTTGGTTCAGTTCCAGCGCGAGAGTTATGCTCAGGAACTCGTTGACTAGGCAAGGTAGATGGTAAATAAAGGTAAACATTTTGGCTTGATCTTATGAGTATAGGATAAATTTGGGTGACATGAGTGCATAACATTATATGATTATTTTAACACTTAAATTCTCGAGCGAGTCGGATTTAGTGGGCGTGTTGGCAGTGTCAGCCTTATTAAGTATATATTTATATGGGTAATGAGACCCTTTGGTGTTTCCTATGGGAGAGCAGGTGTGTACACTAGAGGATGTTTGTATTATGTGATTAGTTTTAATAATTTTGAGAGTTATGAAAGTAGAATTTAGTATGATCGTTTGTAATGATTGGATACTGAAGGTCGGAGCGATAGTAGATTCCATGATATGACTATCGTGCTCATTATTCCAGGATGAGATATATTATTCTTGCAAGGCAGCACCTACAAGAGGGATGGGCCTATATATATATACTAGTGTATGCCCGTGCCCGAAGGCACGATAAAAATTCTAAAGTATGTGATTACAAAACGGTGAAAATTTCATTCCCCAACAAAACAAAATAAAGTGAAAATTTTCAAAGTATGTAATTACAAAAATAGTTTATTTTTTAAATGTTTTAACGCCCATTTTATTATTTTTCAATAAAGGACCCTTTTGCAAGCCTTGGTTTCCCATGTGGGTTTGGAAAGAAAATGACCACTTTCAACAAACAACAGTCATCTTGGATGGACATTATTTTTTAACTATACTCTTCCTGTCACCCACGTTTAAATAAGTCTATTTGTCCAAAATAATGCTTGGCCAGCGGAAGCCACGAACCGTGGATGAGGATTAGTTGAGGTGGGCACAAGATGGCCCGGACACCTCATGGTATGCTATAAAAAAAATTTAAACATTGACCCACGCAACAGTCTCTTGGATTGCTATTCTTTTTTTTTCTCAAGCCACGTATAAAAAGATTTTGTACCATTGTAAAGTGATCTATTACCATCTTATCACCTAGATCCCTGCGTTTATATACTGACCAAACAGTCGTGACTGCCTTATGAAGAATTATCCAATCCTCAATGTTAATTAAATGTGAAATATAAATTTATCAAAATTATCTATGCCAAAAGATTGTTAACCAATTTTTCAAATAATAAAAAAAGTCTCATTTTCATATTTAAACGTGTAATCTATAAATAACAAAGATACAACCATGTGTTTTAGTGCATTTGTGTCTTCAACATATAAATGCAATAGGTTTAAATAATTTTTTGTGTCAACATATAACCCTTTTTGTCTATAATGAAAAAAAAAACTTGCGTTCGTCCATATCTTCGCCAAGCTTTTATGGCCTACAACATAAGACTTGCCTTAGCGTGCATATTATTTTTATTGCCACAACACACATGTTAAAATTTTGAAAATTTACGTTGATAGTATCTTATGGAGAAAGCAAAAAATTAAACATAATTACTTTCCAAGTCTTTTAAATAAAATACTATAAAAATTTACAATAATTTTCTAAGGGTGGAGTGATAAAATATTTGCTCCATTTAAATATTTTCACTAATTCAACTACTGTATAAAGATATTTAGATGTGTACAATTTTAATGTTAGGATATATTTTCTTTATTTAACTCAATATTTTTCTTTGTCTAAATCTATGTGTGAGTTTTAGCTATAATTACAAATGTCAAATCTGGCAAAAATACAACAAAGTAGATATACCTCTATGCAGTGAGTAGTTATGAATTCATAGTGCTTACCCAACAAAATCAAAATCAAAAGGCTACTTTGGAACTGTAAATAAAAAATTAAAAAAAAAACTCTAATGGAAACATGTAAAAAAATGATACCTTATCTTAACCCAAGAGAGGGGCTCCTGTGCGGGATCCCTATGCAGGACTCCCGTGCGGGATTTTTTTTTAAAATAAAAAAAGGTTTATTTATTTATTTATTTTTGTATGGGTTCTAAGAATTTCAGTGCATTCTTTAAAAAAAATCAGCTCAAAATGATATTTTTTGGTATTTTAAAAAAATGAGTCAATATTTTATAGCTTTGTAACAGCTTAAAAACTGTCAATTATTGACCCATTTTTTTAAAATACCAAAAAATATCATTTTGAGTTGATTTTTTTTACAGGGGTGCACTGAAATATTTAGAACCCATACAAAAAAAATAAAAATAAAACATCTTTTCTTATTTTTAAAAAATATCCCGCACGGGAGTCCCGCATTTAGGCTCCGTTCTCCTTAACCCAAGTGTAAACTCAGGACTTGTCTGGGAACCTCCTGATTCGTCTTAACCCCCAAAAAATGATACTTGATCTTAACCAGAAAAAAAAATCCTGATTTTTTTTGTGTTTTCAAAGTTCACTAGTGCCATTTTGACCAGGTGTTCTTCATGTCAGGTCCGATTCTAGCGCTTATTTGTGGTTTGGGTTTTGCTATGTGGTGCACTATCTACGACGTGTTTGTTTTATGGTGGCGGTTGGGTTGTGGTCGTCTTGCATTTTCTCATCTTATCGATTTTTACGATGGCCGATCAGGTCTGAATTTTACGATGACTGATCTGATCTGGTCTGACCCACAACTTTGTTCCGGTGGATAATCTGGTCTGATTTTTTTAGTGGCCGATTTGATCTGGTTTGACCCATAACTTTGTGGTTGTTCACCCTGGGTTCTATTTTCTTGCCTCAGTGATTTTTTGGGGCTTTCATGCCCCAACATTTTGATTTATGTATTTGTTCTGTAAAAAAAAACTCAACACCACCATATTCAATGATGAAGGGTATTTCAAACAAAAATGTGGACAACGCAGAGAGAAACTCTGAGATGGGACAAACACAAGTATATAGACTTATAAAAATTGAAAACGTAATTCGAACATACCTCTCATTTATTTTTGAGATCTTTTGATAGGGCCCATATATATTAGAAACGAAGTGGAGCTGAAAAAATCCATATTGTCCACCTATCACCAAAAGTCTATTTTGATAAGGTTCATGTTTGTCGGTTCGAATAACCCAAATTTTCTTCTTTCCATTGTTGTTTTCTTCTGCAAATAATTAAATGAATTTAAAATCAAGACCATTGTTGTTTCCTCCTGCAAATAATTAAATAAATTAGAAATCAAGAGTTAAAATCTACACCAAAGAACACACAGAGAAAGAGTAGAAGAGAGACCATCAGTTCTTGAGAGAAGAGGAAGATATATTAAAGAACTAAACATTGGGAAACGAAAGTTAAAAGGGGAAATGAAAAGATGTTTCAAAATTCAAAATTCAAAATAGAAATGGTGGGGAGTTGATCTCAACCCTTCATTTTGGAAAAATGTCTAATGAGGTGGCACTCATCCGCACCGTTAATATATGTACATTTTCAAAAACCGTCCTATCATATTATATATATATATATATATATATATATATATATATATATATATATATATATATATTTGTAGACTTCGATGAGTATGTTATCTTGTTATATCTGATCCCGGTGAGTAGGGACGTTTACTGATGCGATTTAGGGTATGTTGGTTTATAGTCAAGCGGAGATATTTAGCTTGTTATTGATTTAGCATCGAGGGCACAAAAATAGTAGAAGCATCATGTTATATATCGTCTTTAGTGACATGAGAGTGGACGATTAGATTTTTATGTCAGGAGATGGTAATTTGGGAGTATTGGTTATGTGCTAAGGGCCAACGGATCTCGACGACCAATAATATTGGTAAGTAGTGTGTCGGGGGTAGCTCCTTAATCATATTTTGGTTTGTGAGACAACCCACGCATGAAACTTAGCAAACATCAGGAGGTGGGAAATGTGCGACCTCTAGAACACGAGTATAGTACCTTAGTTATTATACGTGGGTGTGCAGTTATAACTAAGAAATGATAGTTATACTACGATCTAATGCCAGTAGAGCCACATAATGTGGATGTGAAAATAATTAAGTCGTGGTTGGTAGAGTGGTTAAGTGTAACCCTATTTCATAGTCATGCCTAGTATACAAGACATAATGTAAAACCAATATATTATATTCAGTTGATTTGTGCAAAAATACGCGAGGCATATGGTGTATGGGTGCCCTAGATATCTGAAATCTTCAATATCATTCATGAGGAGAAGACGTGGAAACGTATGAAATAAACGTAGAGGCATGACTAATTTGAGATAAAACTATAATGAAATAAAGAGAATGTAGTTTCGATGTGAGCAAGTCGTGTCATTAGAAATCGAAGTGTAGACGAAAAGGAGTAATTCTAGTACAAGGAATGTAAATTTTAGATTTTTGAGGATAATCCTGAACTTCTCTAAGAAAAGGAGTAATGATAAGAGTTACGCCGTAACCAACTATAGGTGTAAATGTCCGAAGAGAATAGCCGGGTATGATTGCAGATATATCCCATAAAGGGAATATATGTTTAAAAAGGGAGAAGTTGGCACCTAGGGAGGGGGAGACCTTTTCCAGGATAGTGAATAGTATAGCCGTTAGAATATCATCCCAATCGTGTTGGATTATTCTTGAAAGAAGGGAAATTGGTTCCGCACTCGTCAAGGTGAAACGGTAAGGGAAAAAGAGTACTTCGGAGTAAGTGATTAAGGCGTATTGATTGATAATACGCAAATATCGCGTATTTCATCCTCCGAACCTACGCATTTTAGCCCCCTCGGGTGCCTTAATCTCTATATTTAAGCCCGTTAACCAGACATCCTCAGTTTATATTGTTAACATGCTATATGAGGTATAATTGGGCTTTGTAGGTATTTAGGTACCAAGTATGAAGTTCGGACGCATTTCGGTGAAGTTACGTACGCAATTGCACGTTCAAGGGCATTTTAGTCTTTTTACAGCTTGGGTACCTGGCCTGACAGCTCACGGAAGTTGTATCCCTCCTCGCTAGCTTCGCGTGGCCGTGAACGGTGCACGATTTCGATTCATAACGAAGAAGTTACGGCGATTTCAGCGGAGGAAAAATAAGGAAAGCAAAAGAAGAGAAGAGAAGGAGAAGGGAAGAATGTAGTGTGCTGCTGCCTGGCCCAGACTTGCTTGATCCATCGATCGACCCCTTTGGTCGATCGATCGACCATTCTAAATTATCAATTTTTGGCCTTGATCGATCGATCGACCAAAGGGGTCGATCGATCGATCCCCTGCTTTTCAGCAGATATTTTCATTTCTTTTCTTTCTTCTTTTCTTTTAATCCAACTTACTATAAATACATTTTTTGTTGTAATAAGAATATATAGCAGTAGATACACGATTTTAGGTTAGTTTAGCTTAGGGTTTGGGTGATTTTCTTGGTTCTCCTTCATTTCCTCTTGGATTAGCACACTTTTGGGCTTGAATGTTGACTATTCATCATCCTCTCCATTAATATAGTTTGTATTTCTTCATTTCTTGCTTTCTAGTTAATTTACAAGCTTTCTAAATTAGGTTTTCTTGCTTTATTTACATTCTTTGATTTACTTGCTTTGTAGTGTAATTTTACCGCGTTTATTTACCGCTTTCCATTTATCGCGTTTTTAACATGTTTTCTAGGTAACTTAAATTAGGTTGTGTTTGAATTGAACTATCTCGGGTTGACGCGTTGCTTTGCTTTGGTGATGGAGTTTACGGGTCTATTTCGGGTGCGTTGTCCTATTTATTACGCCTAGGAGATTTGACGGGGCATATCATGTATGTCCCGTGCTTATGACCTTTCGCGCGTAATTTCCGGGATATTTGTTGACACCAAAATCTTATTAGGCTTTTATGACGATTTAGGGCGTAACAACCCTTGATTTAATTAACTGTCGAAATGAGATGCATTTGTAATAACTCGTCGACCCATGTGACCATTTTATACTAATTAACTCGGGTGAGGGATATTCGATGCAACCTATAGTTTTACTCGCTTTCATAATCTAGTTTCAACACATTGCCTAGATTAACTTTTCCTTTTAGTTTGTAATCATCTTTTACACTTTTATTTCGAAATATTAAATCACTTGAATTCTAGCAACTCGTCTCTGTGGATTTTCGATACCCGACTTACCGTTGTGCTTGCCTCGCAAGTGTAGTAGTAACTTAGATTTTTGTATTGAGTTGGAGAAACGAAAACAACGACTGTGCACTTTACACGCGCACACTTTTCGCACTCAATCAAAATAGCGCCGTTGTCGGGGACTAGTTTGTTTTAGACTTTATTTGATTTAGTATTTCATAGTATTTTCTTTCTATTTGTATTATTTGCTAACTTTTTGTAGGACTTCCACATTTGAGCACTTAGAAATGCTCGAATTTTTTCCCGCGCGCACTTACTTCGTGGAATCTGTCACTTCGAGCCATTTTTGGGGTAAGCACGTCTTATTCCAATTCTTTCGGTAATCCTTGTCATAATTCTCAAAATTATCGCAAACCTATGACTTTCGGTGAATACTTAGAATCCCAAAGTATAACAAATTCAAATATGACTTTGGGCGAGTATAACGAAAGTCAAAACTTAGGTTATTGGAATTTTGATGATGATGATAATGATTTTGGGCCTTTTCCTCCTTATAATAGGAATTTTGAAACGAATTCGAATAGTTTTCAAAATTCCTATAATAATGAGTTTTCGTTTAAGCCCGATGGTAATTTTCAAAGTTCCCATTTTCATGCATCCGCACCTCGACCCATGACATTCGGTGAGGGCTTGCGTATGTATGAAAATGAGAAAATTGAAAACCGCTATCAGGAAGAAAATCGTTCGTGGGAACATGAGTTGGATTTATTATTTGAGTCCGACGACGATTTTGCTTCCGAGACTTTTGAAGTCAAGGAATGTTTTGAACCAAATGAGGTACTTGTACCTACTTTGGAACAAGCCATTCTAGACTTTGCCCATCTCGTAATAGATATTGAAAGTGAGGATGAAAATGACGTAATATCTATTTTCAATGAAATGATTTCTTCTTTGGCCCCCAAAGAAGAACATTTCATTGAAAATGATATTATTTCCTTTGAAATTCCAACTTCATGCGATGATGATTCATCTCATGAGTTTGAATTTCTTTCATCCCCATTTTCATTCTCTATTACCCCACCGGAACAAGTACCCGATGATTCGATTTCAAACTTTAATGTTTTAAACCTTATCGCCGATGAGGAGTACTTGCTCGAGTCGCCCTCCACGATCGCATCTTTGCCTTTGTGTGCATCGCCTCCCATTCCAACTTCAAAATCCTTGGGAGGATATTCGGCTTTTCTCGGTCCCCACTTATTTTTGTCACCCGTTCAATCCAAACCCCCCATCGTCCCACCAAAACTTTTAATTGGCGATGGTTCTTTTCTTCCGCCTTACACATGCCTTCCGTTGTTCAAACGGAATTCATATTTTTCGAAAGGCATGCTTGTATGTGAGGGTACACCGGTTATCCTCCAAAGTCAAATCGTTCTTATGGTGGACCCTCAGCTATTTAGACTTCTAGTGTACAGTTAGTGTGAAGTCTAAATAGTAGGTTGTATATAGTTAGCTTTTTATTTTTTCTTTCCTTTTTAATCTAGTTTAGTGTAATTAGTTAACTCTTTGTTATTTGCTTTTTCTATGCTCGGTACTAACTTGTTTTGTAGATTCTTTGGACTTGTTCTTATGGGGATCGCTCCACTTTTGGGTAATATCGCTCTTTTCCTCTCTTTGACTTGGTTCTTAATTTACATTGAGGACAATGTCAAGTTTTAAGTTAGGGGGTGTGGGATATTCTATCCATTTCTAATTTTAGTCCATGTTTTTGCTCACATGTTAGTTACTTAGTATGCTTTTCTTAGAAAAATTCAAAAATTTCAGAAAGATTTTCTTTATTTTTTCTCCTTTTTTGGGCATTTTGCCTCTGTTTCCGATGAAAAATTTCAATAATTGCCCGATCCAATAGACAACCCAATGATGCATGTTCTCGATTTTAGAAGTTATTAGACTTTAGTTTCACTTATTGATATTATGAATAACTTCATGAATTAAACTTTAATCCCATGAGCACATGCATTTTTATTGTTATATTGATTTGGTTTAAGATTTTTATAACTCGGTAATCTTTTGTTGCATTGTATATACTTACACCGAGTAAGCTTTGTACCTTTCGTCATTTGTGAGTGTATACACTATTCTTTTTTCATTGAAAACGTTGAATTTGTTGGTAATCTCACTATTCTTTCATTTGACCGTTCATTAATTGAGTTCATACTTGAAATGTGTTACTTGATCATGATTTTCATGTATTGTTTTGATTCGAGAATTGCGTAAACTTTGTGAAATGGTCATAGGCCCTCTTTGATATATCACCCATATTAGCCTTGACCTCTCCCTTATATGTTTACCCTCGTTAACCCCGTTGAGCCTAAATATAGCCTTTCGTTTCATAACCCCCCTTACCATAACTAACTCTAAATTGGAGTTTTAGCCCATACATACACTTTCCATACCTTTGTTTGGAATGTTACTTGGTATTGAATGATGTTGTTATGATGCCGGTTGCAATTTAGGCATATGAGAGTTTGATAAGTAAAGAAAAGAAAGTAGTGAAAAAAGTGAAGAAAAAGAAAAAGCTAAAAGCAAAAGAAAACAAAAGAGAAAATGAGAAAAAGAAGAAAAGAAAAAGAAAGAGAAGTTTGTATATGTTGTATATAGTTCAATAAGCTTTGAGTACTCTCCCCGATGATATATGTAATGCCTTTTTGGAACTTGTTTTCTAATTTTGATATTGCCCGCATTATCCCATTATCCCAAGTTTTCATTTCGAACACTTTGAATTCGTACATATATTCCTTCGTTTCGTACCTTAGCCATACCTACATTATAACCCTATTAAAGTCTTATGTGATCTTAAGTAGATGTAATTTAAAAGTCATAATAGTTGTGATAATCTGTGAAAATGCATTTCGCCTCTTTTAGTGTGCGATATCCTTTCATTGAGATTACAGTTTTTATTTCCTATATAGCGTTCTTCATCTGTAACATGTGTGCGGCCTAGTTTCCATTTCCATTTACTCTTTAGCCCGCATGTCCCGTGTGTTACCTCCCTGTTTCGAGTGAATTCGCTTGATGAGCGTAATGCCCGTGAGGATTGAATATATGCTTGCTTTAATGTTTATCCGATTTATATAAGTTTTTCGCCAAATCACACTTTGCATGTGCTCACTCCCCTCCCACATTTTAAGGTTTCAATTCTATGAGGTGCATTCTATAATGTTAATGATTTGGACTTTTGTGTGAATTCATTCACTTTGCTAATAATGCATATGAAATCCTTTTCGCTATTGTTGGGCTTGTTGCATGTTGGGTTGGGCATATTTTGAGGAAACCATGTGATGTTTGTGGGTACCATCTCTGAAAACCCTCACGAGAAGACACTCGTCCGCTAGGGTAACCTAGGGGTTTAACGGCTTATTGCATACGTTAAATGCAATCGAATCGCCCGCGAAAGTGGCCTTGTGCTTTTACACCATACTTTTGTACTATCTCCTACTTTTGGTTTACTTTTTCTTCTTGTTGCATCCTATTTCATTGCTAGGGACTAGCAATGTGTAAGTTAGGGGGTGTGATAATATGCAAATATCGCGTATTTCATCCTCCGAACCTACGTATTTTAGCCCCCTCGGGTGCCTTAATCTCTATATTTAAGCCCGTTAACCAGACAACCTCGGTTTATATTGTTAACATGCTATATGAGGTATAATTGGGCTTTTGTAGGTAATTAGGTACTAAGTATGAAGTTCGGACGCATTCCAGTGAAGTTCCGTACGCAATCGCACGTTCAAGGGCATTTTAGTCTTTTCACAGCTTGGGTACCTGGCCTGATAGCTCACGGAATTTGTATCCCTCCTCGCTAGCTTCGCGTGGCCGCGAACGGTGCGCGATTCCGATTCATAACGAAGAAGTTACGGCGATTTCAGCGGAGGAAAGATAAGGAAAGCAAAAAAGGAGAAGGGAAGAATGCAGTGTGCTGCTGCCTGGCCCAGACCTGCTTGATCCATCGATCGACCCCTTTGGTCGATCGATCGACCATTCTAAATTGTCGATTTTTGGCCTTGATCGATCGATCGACCAAAGGGGTCGATCGATCGATCCCCTGCTTTTCAGCAGATATTTTCATTTCTTTTCTTTCTTCTTTTCTTTTAATCCAACTTACTATAAATACAATTTTTGTTGTAATAAGAATATATAGCAGTAGATACACGATTTTAGGTTAGTTTAGCTTAGGGTTTGGGTGATTTGCTTGGTTCTCCTTCATTTCCTCTTGGATTGACACACTTTTGGGCTTGAATGTTGACTATTCATCATCCTCTCCATTAATATAGTTTGTATTTCTTCATTTCTTGCTTTCTAGTTCATTTACAAGCTTTCTAAATTAGGTTTTCTTGCTTTATTTACATGCTTTGATTTACTTGCTTTGTAGTGTAATTTTACCGCGTTTATTTACCGCTTTCCATTTATCGCGTTTTTAACATGCTTTCTAGGTAACTTAAATTAGGTTGTGTTTGAATTGAACTATCTCGGGTTGACGCGTCGCTTTGCTTTGGTGATGGAGTTTACGGGTCTATTTCGGGTGCGTTGTCCTAGTTATTACGCCTAGGAGATTTGACGGGGCATATCATGTATGTCCCGTGCTTACGACCTTTCGCGCGTAATTTTCGGGATATTTGTTGACACCAAAATCTTATTAGGCTTTTATGACGATTTAGGGCGTAACAACCCTTGATTTAATTAACTGTCGAAACGAGATGCATTTGTAATAACTCGTCGACCCATGTGACCATTTTATACTAATTAACTCGGGTGAGGGATATTCGACGCAACCTATAGTTTTACTCGCTTTCATAATCTAGTTTCAACACATTGCCTAGATTAACTTTTCCTTTTAGTTTGTAATCATCTTTTACACTTTTATTTCGGAATATTAAATCACTTGAATTCTAGCAACTCGTCTCTGTGGATTTTCGATACCCGACTTACCGCTGTGCTTGCCTCGCAAGTGTAGTAGTAACTTAGGTTTTTGTATTGAGTTGGCGAAACGAAAACAACGACTGTGCACTTTACACGCGCACACTTTTCGCACTCAATCATTGATCACTAGTCCTAATGGTATATTATAGACAGTAGGACTGAGGAGTACCACTAGTGAAGGGGTACCGGTAACAACGTAATGTTCTAAATTTTAGAAGGACGTGGTTACCGTGCGAGAAAGTATCTGAGACTGTTAGTACTGAGCTTGTCCTAATTTCGAGGATAAAATTCCTTTGCAAAGGGAGACATGTAATCCACGTAAATTTTAATGATTTTTATATGGGGATTAATTAAATTAAAAGGGGAAATTAATTCGAATTAAAGTAAATATTAACTAGCGTGATAAGGATGATATTTATTTGTATGAATTATATTGACTATTACTTGGTGAAATAGTAATAAATTGATGAGAAAGTATTATGATTGTCGTGAGTGAGAAATATGACAGTTACGTTAATTTAGTCAAACACACGTGTGAGTTGTGTCAAGACTTAAAGCGTCTGAAATAAAATGTGAATTATTTATGGGTTATTCAAACGGTCATTTCGAGTGCACCAATGTATCCGGAAGGGGTAAAATAGTCAAAAAAGTGTACCCAGGGGTATTATTTGGGTTATAAGACAATTTTAGACTAAATCGACACCGTATAAGGGCATTTTAGCCATTTGGTAGCCTAGGGTTAATAGAGATACGAATTTCCAAAGGTTATATCAATTGGTAGATGGGCGAGGCTAGGTTTAAGAGGTTAGAAAACCAAGGGAGGTCATTAGAGAAGGAAGAGAGAGAATTATTGGAGGTTTGAAGAGGATCCTTGAAGTGTTCTTCATTGTTCTTGCACCCCATCAACTATTCATTGAGGATTGGAGGAAAAGACAAGAAAACCATCATCTTAATCATGAAATTAGATCATACTCATAAGAGGCAAGTGTTAATTGTAATTTATTTTGAAGTTATAATACCCATGTGGAACAAGGTGTTAAAAATATGATTTAAATGATGTTCTTCAAGTATAGATGATTAGAACATATAATCTGGGGAGGAATTGGATGTAAAGTTGACCCACATGTAGATTAGATGAAATAAAATTAAGTATAGTGATGAACATGAAGAAAATTTGGGTTTTATGTTGAGTATGAATGAAAAACATGAAAATCTAGGATTTTGATGAATACATGATTTGATCCGTTCTTGAATACAAATCATAGTGTTTTGATGTTATAATCATGTTGGAAATCATCCTAACATATGTAGATAACGTTTGTGACAATTGGTTATAAGTTTCATGAAGGATCATGGATGTTATATTGGAGAAAAATGGTGAAAAACGTAAGAACCGAAAGAATAAGATGAACTGCTACTTTTCGAATTTATTCGGCCCTTGGGCGAATCAATTCGATTTGCCCAATTTTGTGTTATTTCCCTTATTAAGACCTTAAAATGTTATTTATAAATGGGGAAACTTTTGGGACGTACTTATAATATAACGAGGGGCATATTGGATGACAGTAGGACTATGATAGGGCTATAAATTAATCTTAATGAGAGAATTAACGGGAGGATTAATTGGGATTAAATCGAAAGCTAATTTATTCGAGAGCGTGAGGATGACCTACGGGGATTTCAAATTGATGTATTATATAGACCAGTAGAGTATGAGTGAATTAACTACTAAATTAACATATGGGAGTAACTAGGGCCCTTCTAATTGAGGATAACACTCGGGAATTTACGATAGAGAGTTATAATCGTAAATTGATAAGTACAACAATTATTTGAGATATATATACTACGTATGAATGATAATTGTAGGTTGAGTTTTTACCTATAAAGATTATATTATCGGTGGAGTGTATACCTATATAGATGATATTTATAAGTGGAGTGTATACCTGTACAGATGATATTTATAGGTTGTGTATATACCTATATGAATTATATTTATAGGTTGTGTGTATACCTATACGGATAATACTTATAGTTGATGTGTATGCTTATATGAGATATATGGATTAGTGAGGTGTATACCTATTATGTGCTTTCTTATGCGTGTGAACATACGTACGTTGCATGCTAGCCGGAGGTTTCCGCGCAGAGGGCGATCCCACCTTGACGATTCTAATGAGGTCTGGATATGTGCCCCAGAACATGGAACTTAGGGCGACTCATTATGTGTGCGTATTAATGTGGCTAGAGTGTCGTTTCGGTACATTATGTGTGTGCATAAGCCAAAGTCTTAGAGCCATCTTCTCTTCCATTGTGTGTTTATTTATTTTAGGTTCGAGGATACATGCCAAACCAATAGTCCTTGATTTAGTACTAGAGGTACATGGACTTGATAGTACTGTATGCAGACTCGCACCGCGGTTCTTAGCCACGGGATACTAGAGTTATATATGTATATATATATATATATATATATATATATATATATGTGTGTGTGTGTGTGTGTGTGTGTGTGTGTGTGTGTGTGTGTGTGTGTGAAAGTAGTAGTTGTAGATAACGTATATCTAAACGTGATGTAATTATGAGATAATCTACTTAACGAGTGATGGTAGTAAAGTTATATAGCGTATATCTAAAATTTGATTTAAGTAGAGCAACTTAATGAAATGGTTTAATGATAACATAAGTGAGATGTTAATTATGGTTACTAATAACATACGAGTTATGTTAAGTATTAGTGTTACGATAGTGTACTGTATGGGCGGTACGAGGAAAGTTAAAGAGATATTTAACTTAGGACTTAATGTGTAAATATTGGGAGATTGTAGCATATTGTATAGGCGGTAAGGGAGAGACAAACTATTTAGTGGATAAATAGTTATTGAGGAGACCTAGTTGGGATGGGTAGCATAGCTAGGTAAAATATGTTAGGCGTGCACATTAGTTGAGAGTTGAGGAACTCAAGAGAGTGTACGTTGAACTAACATGTTTAATCAATAATTGGTTTTAAACTGTGATAAATACTTACTAAATATTTTCAAAAGGTTTTCTTGGGCTCTAACCCATCTTTCAAAATATTTTCAAAACCTTTTAGGTGTCTATCCAGAGGGAAGGCAAACTTGATGATTTGTTCTAGAGATGCGCAGCTGCAACACTTGTGGATTCTTGCAGGATTTGGATTAGATGCTTCAGTCACTTCATTCCTAGTGTATGATGAAACTCCGTTATTTCATTTAGGCATGTCTCTCGTTCAGTTAGTTCATTTTTTTCACTTTTGTAATTGTGGACTCAGTTTATTTCATTAGATATTTAGTTGGACTTTTGTATTAGGAACCGATGGTTTATTCAGTATTATTTTATTCAGTTATATATCTTGTGATCTGTTCAGTTTTTTACTACTGCGTGAATGGCTTAATTATTATTATTTTTTCACACGTTGTTATTGTTTAATAAAAAGATAAAATTTGGCACCAGTTTCTTTTAATACTAGGTGGTTAGTAAACTTTTAAAATGTTTTCAACGGTGATGCTAAGAATGAACCAGATGAGATTCTTGTTTTATTTTTATAAAGGATAGATTACTCGGTATAAATAGGAGGGGTGTCACACTAAGCTCAAGACCAAGCCCGAGCTCGACCCGAATTAATTTTTCCACCGAAGCCTGAACTCGGCTCATAAATATTTCGCACAGGCCCGATTTAAATATTTTTTTGTTAAAAAAGTTTGAATTAGTATTTTTTTTCTTCTATTTCTATCTTGGAGAAAATTTACACACTAAAATCTAATTGATACTACATAAAATAAGATATAGAGTTATGAAATATATTAAATTAAAAAATGAAATAAGAGTGTAAACCTACAAAATTAAGAAGATACATTATATTAAGACTACCGACATCCACCTCTCCCTGACCCTGTAGTTAAGCAGAAGCCTTGTGCACTGGGTACGACCTTTTTTTACATTATATTAAACAATGTTTACATAAATAAGTTACATTATTTAAAATTATTTATTTATATATTCAAAGTTAGGGCTTCGTAAGATTTGGCTCAAACTCGAACCGACATTGATTCGGGCTTGAAATTTTGGCTCAGGATCGGCTCGGCTCGGTTCGGCTCAAACTCAAATAAAGCTCGACCCAAAAATAGTGGGTCAGACGGGCGAGCTTCAGGCTTGCTCAGATCAATTTATAGACCTATTCGCGACATGAAATGCATATAACCCAATCCATTATATGAGTTTTAGTATGGGATTACACAATGGTGTGATTGCATAGTGATTCTTCATTCTTTGTGTATGCATGTTTCTAAATCCATTAGGTGAGGGAGTACTATGGGTTTAACGATAGAGGCATAAGAATGTCCCTAAAGGTAGATGCCTTCATGTGATTTTTATAGGTCTTATGAAAATAGGTATTATAGTCCAGCGATGGACATTTAAATTAAAGAATCCTATGCCAGTTAATGTGTTATATCACAATATCATGAGTATCCTAATATATGGGTGATATGTGTGGGGGGTTAATATTGGGTTATATTCTTTACATGTGCAGTTAGTTACATCCCAATGTAATATCTTATTATGTGTTGTTAAATTATTTAGTATACTGGTAAAGATTCTTAAAACTACTTATGTCTTGGGTTAGGACACTCATGTAGTGTTTCACTTATGTTGAGAGGTGAGGTATTTCTTCCATGTGAGGGTCGACTGGTTGACATGTTCATTGTAAATGAGTTGCATGATTATTACTCCATCGATACTATAAGATATTTCATCGATACTGTAAGATATTTCTTGAAATATTAGGACACCGACCCAAATCATATAAAAACATTTTCCACGCATTCATAGATAGGAGTATGAGGGCTGAGAAGATTAAGACTTATCACTTCAATGCTTTCCGCCATTCCACTGATCATACCTTAGGTTGTTTCTATTTCAGTCATTTGAGTTTACGCAATTTATTCAAGTATTTGCATGGACCATGAGGTCCCAACTATTATTACTTAGTTTATTTTATTATGAGATTTGGGATGTACTTTAGTTATTTAGGTTGGTATTTAAGACATTGAGTTATTTCAGTAGTTATTATTATTCGTTAGTGCATGTTAAATTCATTTATATTTTTATTTATTATTATTGATGTTAAGAATGATATAAATTGATTAGCTCTCCCTCTCTTTGGCGTATTAGAATGGAGAACCGATACATGAAAAAATGGGAGGAGTTGTCGTTGGTATTAGAGCATCCCTGATTCTAGTGTCTTCTGTTCCTTAGGATTCTCGTTACATTTTATGTTGAGTTCTTTGATTTATTAGAGACCTATTTTCAAGTTATCATTGTATTGTTGTTCAAATCATTGACTAATACAAACCTTTTTTATTTTTAGATGGCAAACAAATGTGGAAGGAGAGGATAACAGTCTTCCAATAGGATTGTCGCGAGGGATGATAGGTATGAGCAATAACCACAAAAATAACAAGCATCACTCGGAGCGAATACGGATGTCCTTATTATTCAGGAATTCACCGTTGGGATGGCTTACATATTACAACACTTCCAATAGTCACCACATCCATAACTACAGTTACAAGTGGTGGTGCCCACCCAACCACATCTTACCACTCGGGAGAGATCACGTCGGGCATTTGCTAAAGAAAATGCACCTAAGTTAACTAAAATTAAAAGTAAATTTGTTTCTCATTCGTGGAGGAAGGACATCTAGAGTCATCTGAGGATGATTAATTGCACAAATGTATTGATGAAGATGCTATCCAACTTTAAGTTGGTGAGAGAGGCCGTACAGTGGTGGGAGTCTATCACCACAATAGAGCAAAGGAGTAAAATGATTAGGGATTGAAACAGGGCAGGGGTTTTCCTCCCTACCCTACCATGACCCTAATTTTATATACCTGTTGATGTCCAAAATTGGTATATTGATTAGGATGAGTCTTAGCGTAGTTATACCAATTATTATCAACCATAGATAATGTGAAAAATGATATGAACCAAAGAAAGATAAGAGACTAAGAGAGAGACAAATGTTTTTACGTGGTTCAGCCTAATATAGGGCCTACATCCACAAGTGTAATGCCACTCGGTACTATGGTTTGAGTACAAGCTCTTAGTAACTCTCTAGGGTTAGGTGTAAAATGCTTGTTAGTTATTACCCAATTGATGGGTGTAAGGATCTATTTATAGTAATGGAAAGGATAAGAGGCAGAATACCTTTATATATTATGCATTTACACCTTTACATTATGGATAATGGTTGTGCATTTCTTCACATGCATGTGCATGGGTGGCTGTAGGAATTTTCGTGTGTGTCTATTCACGTTACCGATGGTTCACATTCCTGAAGGTTGTTGGATAGTATCCCGACTAAAGGAGATAATAAAGGTGACCACATCAATCTGCTGCATGGGCCCACTGAATATAATGACAAATGTCACATTGTTATTGTTACAGATAGCATTTTTATTTTAGGTTACAACAAAAGTCCCCCGATACTTCATTCTTGATTGGAGTTAGTAACAACCGAAAGGATAGAGTATTATCCATTAGGGTTTGCTCGACTCTCTAGAGACGTTCAGTCATCTTCTGAGCTCTGGAGGTTTGTAAGTTTTTTAACTACGTTCTTGGAGTCAATGGAATTTTCATAAGTGACGTAAAAATAGTGAGCCGTCTGGGGGTATACTGGTTATTTAATTTATCGGGAACTAACACACCGTCGAAAGGTGAAACGGTAGAACGTTTAATCATTTCACTTCACATAACTCAGGAGATGTCACTGAGTTCTGTAAAACTTCAGTTCCTTCTCTTGTTTTTCTCACCATGAATTTAAACTATTTTCTTTCCTCTCAAGTTTTTCTTTCGCCATTTGTGAGAGCTGCTCCTTCTTGTCGTTTCGTTCTCACTGTAAGAATCCTTATCCTCTTGTATTTCTTTTTTCTTTATTGAAAAAAGTAGTGTATACTATTGATGAGAGTTCCTTGGAGGTTTCTAGGGTTACCCACATAATTTCTGATTAGGTAAAAATAGAGTTGCTACAGGTCCATGTTACCTTTGTGCGTTGGAGGAGGGTCATTGGATCCCCATCATTTTTATTACTCAGTGTGGGGGGGGGGGGGGGGGGGGGAATTTCCTCCCAATTGCTTATTTTAAAGTTTTTTCAATATTTCAATATGGTCCCAGCTCAAGTGGATCCAAACACTTGGAGCGTAGATAATGGACTAAGCCTCATTAATGAGTGGTATGTGACTAACATATGAATAAACTAATTAGTATACTACTACAATTGGGTATCCACTAATGAGAACATTTATTACCTGAAGGCACGATTATCCAACAGGTCCTTTGTTGTGAATTGGTTTGATTCCAATAAGGATTAATGGGGTCATGGCTTGATACTGAAAGATTGGCAGTTTTCCTCTCTTCCTGAGGGTGGGGAATACATCGGGCCTCGTTGCCTTCAGGAAGGCCAGGGCATAGGTCGACCTTTTCTCATTTTTGTATAATTTTTATCTTTTTATTCTTCCTTCTAATTTCGTTAATAACTACATTTTTTCCATCCTTTTGTTTTACAAAGAAGAAGAAAAAGGACATCCCTCGTGCCTCAAAGGTTAATTTTATCGACCTAAAGTTCATTTAGTCAATCAGACAGAGGATTGGTGAAGCTCATCCTCACTCTGCTTCCATTTTGCTAGGCTATCACATCTCCATTACGTCCTTTATTGCTCGCCCAACATAGGATATTCTAGCAGCCCCCATTAATCTAGTAGACCTAACTTCTTTGTACTCTACTGCTGATTTTGAGTCCCCATGATACGTAGAAGGGAATTTCTCTGTTAGGGGAACCTTTTCGTCCTTTGAATTCTTAGACCTTTCGCTCGTTTCGATTAACATCTCTTCACCAAAAATGGTTAAGAGAAAGATCCCCAACCTATTAAAAGGAAGTTTGATAATGGGGGTACAATCATCCCATTATAGTTAAAACCTCTCTCATGAAAAATCAGGAGCCCTAGCTCAAAAGACTGAAGAGGGGTTATGCCCCCATTCTGAAGTTAACTGGTAAAATTCAGGTCGATAAGGGCCAAGGAAGTTCTCAATACATTGCCATGAACCTCGGGCCTGCTCGCGATCTGATTGGAATAGGAGTCCTTTCAGCCGACAAGGCTGCTACTTCTTCTCTTCCTTAAACAAGCTTGGTCGAACAGGCTAACTATAATTTGGGTCTCGTAAGTATCACTTGATATTTTCTTGTTGTCATATATCACTATTTCTTATTGTTGATGCTTTTGAATGTTAATTTTTATAGTTCTTGGTTGACTATGACCAACTACAGAGGAGAGATAAAAGGCTGAGGGGATTTTTTTTACAGATATGAAGGCAACCTTCAAAGGCATTCGTGAGTATTTGGAAGTTGTCAAATGGGATGATGAGGATAATAATAAGAAGTTGGAAGATACTATCAAGGAGCTTGAGTATGGAAAGACATAAGCCGAGAAAGATGCTGAGGACGTTATAAAGAGAGCTGACCCAGGTGAGAAAATTGTTAGGGATGGTGTGAAGGTGGCAAAGGATGCTAAGGGCCAGGTGGCAGAGTTAAAGTCCAAGGCTAAAAAGGACAAGGACGATGCCTATACCTGGAAGTGGGATAAGGCATTCCCTACTTTGACTATTCAAGTCGAATATTTAAAGAAGTCCTCCTTCAACAAGGACTAAGACGCAGCTCTGACCCAGGTCAGCACGATAATTGGATCTGACCTATTTTTCCAGCACAATCTAGGCACTCCTCTATAGATTGAAGAGGAAATTAATGATGAATATGGGATGGCTCAGTCCTCGATGGCCAAGAGGCGGATTGTGGTGGTTACCCCACCAGAGGATAAAGTATCCCAAGATAAAGAGAAGGTGTAACAGATAGGACTTCTTGTATTTTTATTTTATGAACTTTTGATGTAGTTACTCCAATTATCCAGTTGTAATACTTCTATAATTTTAATAAAATTTCTCCTTTTTTGGTCACGATTTCGAACAGTTTGGTGCATCCCTATTTTCCTTACTTGTATATTTTCATAATGATTTCAGTTTGACTCAAGAAAAACTAATTTGTTGTTGTTGTTGTTATTGTTCAAAGTGAACTTTTTTGGAGGAGTAGAAAGTTGTTTGGTGTTGTTCATGAAGATCCAGATGAAGAGGAGATATAGGAATTGCTAGACTAGAATGTTTTAGACCAAGCTAGGGATGCTTATCTCCATATGCGAAGGTCGTTTCATCAAGTAATGGCGAATAATGCCTCATACTATGAGATGATTCTCCAACTTCAGTATGATCATAAGGATGATATTGCCAATTTATCTCCCGACTAAGTGAAAATTTTTGCTCCTCTTCGAAATAATAGTGGATTTGATAAGAAATTATAAGATTTGGATTTGACGTATTCCAAAAAAGAGTTTCTGTTGTAATTGGATGTGAAGAGTTCTCGTGAGGTAGTCAGTCTTATGGAGTAGGAAAATAATTTATTGAGGGATGAATGGGAGGCCCTTAAGAAGTCAACCATAGCTGATGAGAGTGAAAGAGTCTCATTCTTAGAGAAAGAAAATGCTCGGCTGACAGAAGAGTTGAAGAAGTTAAAGAAATCGAAGGGAGGGGGTCAGTATTCCCAAAAAATGGTTATAGCTCATCCATTAGTGGAAGAGGAGAGAACTAAAAAGACTCCAGATGATCGATAAAGCCTCATAAAGAATCAGTCGACTACCATCTAGAGGCTAAATGAGAAAGTTGATCACCTTACTTATCATTTTCATAAATAGCCTCGCACAATATGGATGAATGGTTATGGTGAGGCACTGTCACATTTGGGTGAGGAACTTGAGAAATCCCAAATAAGGTTATAAGTGGGGGTAGTTAAATGGTCTTACTGTGATGAAGCTACGGAAGGAGGATAAAATCTGGTATTGGCATGACCTTAGTTGTTTAGATCAGCCTGCCACTCCTTTCAAGTTGGATACTTCTTGGATTCCTATGGACGCAATCCTAATCAGTTTGATTGAGAAGTATCTTGGGACTATGGTCTGCATGGAGATGATATTCTTAGTCGTCCTTTCCATCCAGTGGATATATCTAGCTCCAACAGCCAATTGAGGCTTATTTATCTGAGCACAACCGTCCTTCCTTCTTCTTTGGATATTCCTCCTACTAGAATGAAAAGGCCTTGGAAAAATGTCTTGATGATTAAGCAGTTGTTGTTTTTTATTATTTAATGTTCCTATGTAATGGTACTATGATATTGAGAATATTTTAATAAATGCCTAGATAGCTTTACTATATGACTATAGCCTACCAGTAGTTTAGTCTTATGATCATGTGGTCGAAAAAAAGATACTAATTTGCCTTATTGGTTACCGATTTAGATGAATTCACGTGGTCCTGCCTTAGGTTCTACTAATGTCCCTTTATTTATAGTCGCCTAAATGGATCTTGTCATTTTTTCCAAGTGCTAGCGTTAGTTACCATTGGCGACCAAATGTTTTAGAACTGTTACTTAATTCAGTGTGGTAAAACTTATTATTCTTAATACTAAGGAGTCATACATGAAGTTTTATAATTGGGACTCGTGTTCTTGACGTCACGGGGTCATACACGAATTTTTATATTTGTAACTTCTCGTTCGTGGCTTGTTCAAAGACAAAGTCATACGTGAAGTCCTAAATTTTTTGAAGTTTGGTTTTTCCTTGTTATTTGATATTTCTTTGACTTAGAGTATCTCCCACTCCCAAAAAAATATAAAAAAGGCAAAAAAAATTATGAAACTTGATGATCTTTATTCAGAATTGAAAACAAGTTATAGGAATTAATAAAAGATTACATTTCGACGTATCACTGATAATATTTTCACATACGATCAACATTCCAAGGGTTTTTGAACTGCTCTCCTTCTAGGGTTTCAATCCGATAAGTGCCCGGTCGGACAACTATAGAAATGCAGTAAGGACCGCACTAATTTGGCTCTAGTTTGTTCCCTTTATAGATAACCTTTTTGAGTACGTAGTCTTTTTCCTTGAGGTTTCTCAGTTTAGGCCTCCGGTTATAGAATCGAGAAGCTCATTGTTGATATGTTTCCCTGTGCGGTTCATCATGTTCTCTAACTTCCTCAACTCAATCCAAATCTAACCTTCTCATGAGATCACTCTTTGGGAAATTTAAATTTATCACTTTATGACTAGGTAGACCAATCTCTATGGGGACATGGCCTCAGTACCAAATGCTAACAAGTAAGGGATCTCACCGGTGGATGTCCTTGATGTGGTACTATAATCCTTGAGAACACTTTGTAGTTTGTTGATCCAGTTTCCCTTGGCATCATCCAGCCTCTTCTTCATTCCATCGAGTAGAGTTTTATTCGTCACCTTTGTTTGCCCATTACATTGTGGATGTCCGTGGGTAGAATGCAACTTTTGGATTTTGAATTGAACACAGTAATCTTCAAACTCTTGGTTATCGAACTACTTTCCATGATTGGTGATAAAGGCATATGCCATCCCATAGTGACAAAAGATGTTCTTTAATATAAATTGGAAGACTTTCTCATAAGGCATTTCCACTAGAGGTTCTTTTTCCACTCACTTGGTGAAGTAATATATCGGGACAACCAAATATTTTACTCTTCCTCTTGTCTTTGGCAAGGGGCCGACCAGGTCAATTCCCCACATGGAAAAGGGACATAGGGATGTGATTGATGTGAGCATAGCTCCAGGTGTACTGTAAATGGTAGCATATTTTTGGCATTTATCGTAACTCCTTCCATATTTGGCATAATCTTCTTTCATGGTAGGCTAATAAAAGCTCTATTTCTCCACTAGCGATCTTCCTGTTAAATGAGCTCTGCAGGATCCTTCATCTATTTATTTTATTAGGTTTGGTACCTCGAAATGATGGATGCACTTAAGCAGTGAAATGATAAAGCCTCTTTTATATAGAATTCCTACCTCTATAACGTATCTGATTTCTCTGTATTTTACTTTCCTAGACTTCTTTGGATTGACCGACAGGATGCCTTTCTCAATGTATTACTTTACTGGATCCATCCATGATGGGCCAAAATCCAGTGCAATCATATTGAGGTTCTCTTCATTAATAATCCAATGCATGGGGATTTCTACTAGAATGGTTCTTCTCAAATCAGTCCTAATCGCATAAGCGAGATGAGCGAGTGCATATACTTGGGCGTTATCAACTCTGAGAATTCTAATTATTTTAATCACCGAAAATTCAAATATATTTGTCCAAGTACTTTTCCATGAATTCTCCTTTGACTCTATAGACACCCAGCACTTGGTTTACAATCAGTTAGGAGTGGTTTAGCGCCTGCATCTATTCGGCACCTAGAGAGAGTGTTAATTTAAACCCGGCTATCAGTGCTTCATACTTTGTTTCATTATTGGAGGCTTTGAACTAGAACCTAAGGGAATATTCAACATGTATGTCATCCGATGTGTTGATTATCAGCCCAACCTCGTTACTAAAGGCACATAACGATCCATCGTCATACATCTTCCAAGATACAAGGTTCTTCATTAAAATACCCTACAACCAGAATCCCATAATTAAATACCTTTTGACTTTATTCTAGGTAACATATCTTCCACCTAGCCAGTTATGATAGTTATTAAGCTATCTTCTTGGAAGTCGGCTCGGTATGATAAAATATTAAGCTCTCATCCAAAGAATTTTTCTTGGTCCTTTTTACTATTAATCTCTCTTCCGTAGGAGTCTGCTCGGTAGATTTTTCTTCATAAGTGAATTCTTCCATGAAGTTTGCTATTGTCTGTCCCTTTACAGTCGTTTTGGGTTCATACTATATATCATACTCTCCGAGCTCCATAAATCAAGTCATTAGCGTTCCTAACTTTTTATGTTTATGAATGGATTTACATAAGGGTCGATCTATATAGACCACGATAGTGCGTTCTTAGAAGTATGTCTTCATTCTCCAGGAGTCTTTAATTAGGGCTAGAGCTAATTTCTCCAATCGTGGTTAGCAAGTTTTGTATCCTCGGTAAGCTTTGCTTGTGTAATAAACTGGTTTTTGCGCACTATTTTCAAGTCGAATCAGTGGCGAACTAATCGCTGACTCAGATATAGTCAGGTACAAGTAGAGCTTTTCATCTTAGACTAGTATTGAGAGAAAGGATGGAGATCCCAGGTATTTTTTCAGCTCTAAGAAAGAATTTTTCATTCTTCGTTCCGTTCGAAAGTTTTCCTTAGTACCTCGAAAAAAGGCAAGTACCTGTCCGTAACTCGCGAGATAAATCTATTAAGAAAAACCACTATACCTGTTAGCTTTTGCACATCCTTCTTATTCGTGGGAGACAAAATGTTGATTAGTTCTTGATTGTTGTTCAGGTTAGCATCAACTCCCCTTTGATTTACTATGAAGCCGAGGAACATTCCTCCCTGTATGTCGAAATGCACTTGGTGGGGTTAAGTATCATGTTGTGTTTCTCTAGGTGGTCGAACATATAACCCTGATCTTTGATTTATTCGGTGTATCTTTTTCTCTTTGTGAGCATGTCATCCACATATATCTTCGTGTTTTTGTCGATCTGCTTTATGAAAACCTTATTCACTAACCTTTTGTATGTTGCTCCAGTGTTTTTGAGACCAAAAGGTGTAACTTTGTAGTAGTAGTAGGTACCCAGGATAGTGATGAATGAGGTTCTCTCCTTGGCTTCATCTAAATTTGGTTATATACGCATCCACACAACTAAGTAGTTCATGTCTAGAAATTGCATCAACCAATTAATCAATCCTTAGTAATGGATAATGGTCTTTCGGGTAAGCCTTGTTCAAGTCCATGAAATCGGCACACATTCGCCATTTATTGTTCTTCTTTCTAATCATATCAACATTGGAAATCCACTAGGGGTACTTGTCATCTTCAATGAAATTTGCCTTTTATAACTTTTTCACTTTTTCCTTATAGCCATGTTCTTTTCAAGGTTAAAGACACGTGGATTCTATTTGATCGTCTTTGCATCTTTGACAATGTTGAGTTCATAGTACATGAACTCTGGATCAATCCCTGGCATTTCCTCTGGACTCTAAGAAAACACATTTTCTCGCTATTTGAGGAAATCTACTAGTTCTTTTATGACGGTTGGGTCTAGGGATGTGCCAATCTGCATTGTCTTTTTCTGGGTGTTCATCGTCAAGGATTATGGTCTCTACTGTTTCCACAACTTTCCCCTTGAACATTTCGGCTTCCTTATAAAAATCTATTATTTTCATCTAAAAGGTGGTGGTGAGTTTCTTCAGTTCCTCTTGGTCGGTCGACGATTATTAACATTCCCTGCTTCAACTTAGTTTCCTTTAATAATGGCGACCCCATAATTCCTAGGGAACTTAAGGCATTGGTGTACGGTGGATAATGTTATATAATGAGTTGACATTCTTGTCAAGGACGAAGAAGCGGATCTTTTTAGTTTTGTAGGTCGGATAATTACCAATTATGACTTCCAGGTTGACAGCCCCTAGGGGATACACCTTCTCACGTGAGAAACTAATAAGGGGTCGGTAATAGGTCTCAAATATGCTATATCCCAACCCTTATCCCTTGAAGAAGTCGTAGAACACCACATCGGCTGAGCTACTATTGTTAACCAACACCCTAGCTAATCTTCCTTCGTGTACCAACATTATAACGGCCATAGGATCATTGTGGGGGTAGAGTACTCCTAATAGGTCATCTTTGGATCACCCTAATATCAGTTTGTCCGTGTTTACTTTCCTTGGGTGGCTATCAACGTCACGAGAAAAATCAATCTGCCAAATATAGGAGCCTGCTTTGGCTTCGTTGAGGTAGGACTTCCTCTCTGCTATTTCATCACCACCGTCAGTAACACAACCTGCAATAAAATAATAGACAAAAGATATCATTTTCACCCCGGGCACCGGATCTTTGAGTCTCCTCGACAGATTTGGGTTATCTTTGACATCATCACCCCTGACTCTTTTCTTATCGTCGCCTCTTCGACATGGGGATTTTTATTATCTCTGACCATCTCGTTCTTTCGAAGGATTTGTTTTGCCCTTTTTGTCAAGCTTAAATAATTTTCCACTCCGAATTAGGCTTTCTATCATATTCTTCAAGGCTATGCAACTGTTTGTGAGAGTATTTATATTTAGATGGGATGGTTCTGAAAATTACATAAACCACACACACACAGACACACACACACACAGATATATATATATATATATATATATATATATATATATATATATATATATATATATATATATATATATATATATTAACTTTTTTCATAAAGAAAATTAATTCAAATTAATTAAGTACCAATTAAAAAAATTGTGATTAATCAATTTTATCTTAACTTCATGGTTAATTTCAATACCAAACTTTTTTTTGTTATATTGGTCAATTATAAATGGTAATAATGTTTATATACAATTTAAAAGGCAGACAAATGTAATGTATATGACTATAATACATATTAGATTTTCAATGGCAAAGTTTTATGAATGTGCTTATGATATTATTTCAGTGAAGTCAATAATAACAATATATATATATATATATATATATATATATATATATATATATATATATATATATATATATTACATTCAAATTGATCAAAAACTTCTGTGAGTGTAAATAATCACAGTTACTGATACTAATAGTAAAGAAATTAAAGAGAGAACAATATCATAACACACATAATTTATGTGGTTCGATAATTGCCTACGTCCACAAAGGGTCTCTTAGTTTTATATTAATTCTTTTTAACGGTTTCGGAATTACGTGTCTGTTTGTCCCGGGGTAAGGGTTTTATTTATAATGATAAGAATGGTTGAGTCGTGTCCAAACTCTCCCATCTTCTGATTGGTTTATTGGTTGATCCACGTTTATCTCCTCTGAGATTGTAGATAACAAGAATGAGCCTCCATAATTATCCAAGTGACATTAATTCTGACTTGAGAAACACATTTTATTCCTCTAGGTTGGGCCTGTTTATGCCGACGAATATTTGGGCCATTATGGTTTGCACCCCCACAATTTTCCCTAAAATTCTTTACTATACGTGCTAAAGGATTTTACACGTTCTGTTAGCCCAAATCATAAGTCCAATATCTGAGTTTGCATAAGCATATGCCTTGTAATTATTTGAATAAGGCAAAAAGTTATTCCGATGTTTTAAAAATGAACTGCCAGTTCCATTCTTGGGTTCTGTTCCATATGATTAATATCTTGGAATTTTGCATTCGCTTGTTTTAAACTCTATATCATCATTTTGTATACTCTTCCTTATTCAAAAAGATTACTTGGATCTTATGTCTTCACAATCTTCTTGTAAGCCTTTTTTATCCTTGTTTGTTTCTCATAGTTTTGCAACTCCTTATTTTCATTGAATAGCTCGTTTTCTTGGGATTTTTTCCTTCAAAATACTTTACACTGTTAGTGAAAGGACCTTGGAGAGTTTAGAAAAAAAATACTCAATTCCCCCTTGGGTGATTAAGTGTGCCCTAGTGACCAGAAATTGCGTTGTTGTTGAGGGTGATCATTGGATCCATACTCTATCAGTGGTTGATGGGGGAATAACTTTTCCCCTAAATCGACTATTCTTAGAGTTTTGTGAATTCTTCATTGTAGTTCCTGCCCAATGTACCACAAACACATGGCAGATTGTGAATGGAGTTTATAGTTTAAGTGAATTTTATGGGACCAACATATGAATCCTAAAGATTAGGTATTGTTATTCTTGGTCCCATACTACAGACAGTGCTTAATACCTAAAGGCAAGGAAAGTTTATAAGGTTTTGGTTATCAATCTCCATAATTCCAATAAAGAGTATTGGAATCAAGGCTTTATTGCTCGGAATTGGAAACATTCACCGCTTCCTGAGAGCGAGTAATATCAAGGGTTTCTATGCTCAGAGTGGGGGAGTGACATAGGTTAAATTTTCATTTCATCTTGCTATGAGCTCTTACTTGATTATATTATTATTGATAAATTTTTCTTTTATTCTGACCAGCTTGATCAAAAAAGAAAGAACCCTCTCTTTTCACATCAACAAGGAGGAATTACTCAAAGTTTGGAAGTTGAGGAAGCCTTTGGTTCGAGGTAGTGAGCACCCCGTTCTGCCTCCTTCCTTCTCGAATACAAGAATTTTGCCAGCAGTTTCACAGCCCACCCAGTAGATACCTTTCTCGAGGTTCCACTTCCTTCTGCAAGTGAGGAAGCTTCTAACTCTTATTCATTTGAATCCTTAAACGTTGAGTCTATCCCTGCTATTGAGGAAGATTAAACAGCTCATAGGAAGAGGATTATGTTGATCGATGATGATGAGGTGAATCCTACCTCCCCCAAGGCCAAGTCCTCTAAGAGGATTGGGCAAGAGGGACCTTCTGCCCCTAAATTGGTGTCGGACTTATTAGTTTGATAAAAAAGCAGGAAGAAAGAGGCCCCTTCCTAAATGTCCTTATTACCTTCCAAGAAGGGTGGTGCCCATAACTCTGGGAGAACCCCACAGGTGATGTTAGTGGCCAAGACCCCCCTGGACTTTGGTTTGCTGAAAGGGGAGTGCTTGTGCTTGACCATGAGAAGGTCAAACAGTTGTCATGTGATTATCTTTTTACTCATGCTGCTCAGGTATTGTCTTTGGTAAGAAAAATTTCTTTTTTCTGCTTGGATTTGTTGAACTTTTTATTCTTTGTTATGACATGATCCTTGTTTCTCTCTCTGTAGTTTGTGGAAAACTTCGTCACTATTTTGAAAAATCACTCCAAGTAGTCCAAAATTAACAATGACCTGACAAAGGCCTTGGACGGGTCTAAGGACTCTCTTGTTACTACCCAAAGAGCATATGATGATGGGAAGAAGTCCATCAAGGTGGCCATGAACATGTTAAAGGATGAACGTGACCAGTTAAAGTTTACTCACGACCAATTGAAGTTCGAGCATGATCAACTTGTGGTTGAACACGATCGTCTGAAGAGGGAATGTGATGATCTTGCTGCAGCTAAGGAGGTAACCTATGACAAGGTCTACACTAAATCCACTAACGATGTTGAACGTTAGTTGGCTTTTATTAGGAAGTCCAACTTCAAGAAGGGCTGGGATGCTAGGTTGGTAAGGGTAAATGTCCCGATCAATTATGAACTCTTTGGACAGCACAATCCTGGTTGCCTACCAAAGGAAGATGATGAGGCATCAACAGATACTCCTGCCAGCCAAGCTTCCCATGAGGCTGATAAGTGCAAATCCCAAGAGATGCAAGAGCAGTTGAAGGGAATGGAGACTAGTTGAAAATAATTAACCTGTGAATCCTTGTGTTTTCTTTTGATCTTCATTTGAAAGGGTCTTGTCTATTTTAACTATTAATGAAAGATGATGAGGGTATGGAACTCTGAGGTGGCTTAGTATCAAATCTAAGCCAATTGGGAGCCCGGACAGACTAGGGCATGCAATCACACTTAAGAGGGAATAAAAAATTTGATTTTTTTTATTTATATATCAGAAAAGGATATTTATTTTTGAGTGTTTTTGAGAAAAAGAGAAAATATTTTTGGTATTTTTGAAAAAAATAGGAAATATATTTTTTATATTTTTGAAAAAAGAAAAAAGGAAAATATCCTTGTTAAGTTGTTCTTATTAGGTTTCACTTGTATTGTGTTCCACCTAGGGTGCAAGTGAAATTTTGAACATGACCCAATTCTAGAAAGAATTGGGTATACGATATCAGGACTTGATTTAACCTGTTTTCGGACTCACGGATAAGGTCTTATTTTAAAAACGGGTGGAAAAGCACAAAATTTGGATGGTAAAATGACTCAAAATTTTGGCTAAGTTTGGTATTGAAATCGGCAAACTACGTATGAGTGCCCTAGGGTAGACGTCTATATGAAATTTATTCATTGGAGGTTAGTGTAAGGTGATATTCCCAAAGTGTACCCTCGTACTCGGGGTCACTAACCTGGGCTTACCTCACGGCCGAGTTGTCAGGAAGTAAACAACAACCATCAGAAAGGTTGTCCTCCTCAAGGTCAGATCCACATTGTACAACCTTGGTTGGGTAGCAGTCGAGGTCTGCAACATCTTATGGGTTTAAGCTATTGCCATCATCATACTCTTCTCAAGCCGAAACTGGATCCAACCTCGTACCTAGCCTCAGCTAATCATTCAGGCCGAGGTCATACTTATGATTGGAAGGACAAAGCAACTATTGGACTTCCCAATATCATACTCGGCTAGGCCGAGGTTACAACAGATGATGTCACAAGTCTAAACACATGCAAGCACATGGAAAACTTGGAATACGTGAGAAAATCAGTTATAACCAAATCATTCCCCTCACGTGAGGGAATATTTGGTCATCATTCCTTACATGTGGCTGCCATCATTACTTCTACTAGATATTTACTCTTGTGCTACCAGTGTTATTGTTAGATTGAGTTTATCAACACCTCATCTGGTGGTGTTGTTTATAGCATCATCATTTTGGCGCCATCTGTGGGAACGAGAGGATTCTTCTCTTCCTCCTTTGTTGCTTAACCTCATCGGAGACTCTAGTAGTGCACTAGTCCTCCCCCATCATGTGGAGTTATTTCACCTTTGAAAGAGATCCTTAAAGGTATCGATCTCTTTAGTATTTTCATTACAAGCTCTCTAGTATTCTTATATGGCACTAGAGTTACCACCTCCATCATCTGGTGTTGGAGGGCCTAGTTCCAGCCAAGCTCCACCCCAGTTCGATATGGCTGAGGTGGCGGTAGCCTTGAAGTCCTTAGTCACTACTCAACAAGCAATGTAGGAGCAATTTGCCCAGCTAAGCCAGAACATGATGATGAGACCACTTGGGGTCTCACCGAAATGATTACTCCAATAGCTGATCGGGGATAACATGAGGCCAGGGGACCACCCCAGGCACCACGAAGAGACTTACCTTATCCTCAACGGCGGAGGGACATTGTTGACCCTAGGCGGTTGTGCCTAGGGAGCCAAGGAAACCCTTTCCCAGAGGATAAATACGACGATATAGAGACCGAGGATGCTCCAGAAGACTTTTGGGAGTAGTATGAGATCTCAAACAACATTATATGGCCTATTCAGCAGAGCCAAGGTCAGGGTGAAAGACGAGATTGCGATGCTCGATAAAGAGGTTCGGCGTTTGATCGATTAAGTAGAGGGCCGACCTTTGAAAGGCTTGGCCCAGTTAATGACGTAAGGGAAAGGCTATCCAGGTCAAGAAGTCTTGTTGGATCCAGAAGAGAGGGTGGAGACTGTCGTCCCCATCATGGTCAACCCCTATTTGGCTGAGACGGTGGTCGGGGGACGTTGTGCTGCAGCTGGGGAACCCTCGGTTCACCCTTTGGAGGTGGTGGGGGACAACGTCGGCCAGGTCGATGTAGCTAAGCCCTAGAACAACTCTATCGAAAGGATGACAATAAGATTGAAGATCTCATAAAAAGTCGAGACCCCTTGCAGAAGGGGTACTCGAACAGTTCACCCTTTGTGGCAAGGATTGTCAGCTTTCCAACCCCAGCCAAATTCAAACCTCCAATGTTATCACCCAAGTACAATGGAAGTACCAAACCATCCCACCATATTGAGATGTACCAGTCTGTATCAGACATTTACTTTACACCTGATGAGATGAGGTGCCGATCTTTCTCGAGCACTTTGGCTGGGGCAACACATGTGTGGTTTACCTGGGGACATTGCTGACCCTAGGCGGTTGTGCCTGGGGAGCCAAGGAAACCCTTTCCCAGAGGATAAATACGATGATATAGAGACCGAGGATGCTCCAGAAGACTGTTGGGAGCAGTATGAGATCTCAAACAACATTATACGGCCTATTCAGTAGAGCCAAGGTCAGGGTGAAAGACGAGATTGCGATGTTCGATAAAGAGGTTCGGCGTTTGATCGATTAAGTAGAGGGACGACCTTTAAAAGGCTTGGACCAGTTAATGACCTAAGGGAAAGGCTATCCAGGTCAAGAAGTCTTGTTGGATCCAGAAGAGAGGGTGGAGACTGTCGTCCCCATCATGGTCGACCCCCATTTGGCCGAGATGGTGGTCGGGGGACGTTGTGCTGCAGTTGGGGAACCCTCGATTCACCCTTTGGAGGTGGTGGGGGACAACCTCGGCCAGGCCGACGTTGCTAAGACCTAGAACAACTCTATCCAAAGGATGACAAATAAGATTGAAGATCTCATAAAAAGTCGAGACCCCTTGCAGAAGGGGTACTCGGACAGTTCACCCTTTGTGGCAAGGATTGTCAGCTTTCCAACCCCAGCCAAATTCAAACCTCCAATAGTATCACCCAAGTACAATGGAAGTACCAACCCATCCCACCATATTGAGATGTACCAGTCTGTATCAGACATTTACTTTACACCTGATGAGATGAGGTACCGATCTTTCTCGAGCACTTTGACTGGGGCAACACATGTGTGGTTTACCTATCTTCTTAAGAATTCCATAAAAAACTTTAGACAAGTGGCCGAGCGATTCATTCATAATTTCTATTTTGGGGTAAGACCTCAGAAGAAGATGACCCATTTGCTTTATGTAAAGCAAGGGAAGAATGAAAGCCTCAGAGACTATATCAGGAGGTTCAACAAAGAAAAGTTAGAGGTAGAGGACTATGAAGAGAGTATAGCCATGACAGCCCTCATTGGAGGACTTCAGAAGGGAAAGATTCTATAAAAGCTTGCTGAAGACCCTCCTAAGTCTATGGCCGATCTGTTAGCAACATCTGGAAAGGTAATGAATGCAGAGGAAGCAATGGTTGTGAAATATGATGATGATAATGGAAGTAGCAATGGGAAGTTCTAGAAGAAAAAGGATGGAAAGAAGAGGGTTGCGGACGGCAAGTTTGCAGACTATACTCCTTTAATTGTGAGCTTTGAACACATCCTCAATGAGATAAAGAATGGCAGGCCTCTGAGATGGCCAGAAAAGCTGAGGGCTCCTCCACATAAGAGAAACAAGAATTTATAGTGTGGGTTCCATCAAGATCATGGCCATCTAACTAACAAATGTTTTGCCCTGAAGGACGAGATTGAAAAAATGATGAAGTTTGGAAAGCTAAGAAAGTATGTAGATACCAGCGCTTAAAAGAATGGCCGAACGGATCCCAGAAAGAAAAAAATTGATAAATGCTGGGAAAACACCCCTGTCAGGAAAGATGATGATGACGATGACCCTGACCTCCCAGAAAAGGATGATAATATCCCATTAAAGAGAGTCAACATGATCTCTTTGGGTGTGAGCACTATCTGCGGTGGACTAGCAGGGGGTGGCTCAGAGGTATCTGATCACAAGGCTCATGTGGCAGAGGCGAAAGCAGTGACTAAAGCCGAGGTTATGAACTTGGCTTCAACAGGGGTCAAACTTGAGGAAAAAAAAAGAAGGTATACGTGGATACACTCGTACTCGACTTCTCCCGACTTGATTTGAAGGGTATCTTGGCTCCCCATGATGACCCTCTAATCATCACCACAAGGGTGCATGGGTGTGAAGTTCATAGGATCCTTGTGGATGGGGGAAGTTCTGCAGACGTTATGTTTTAGTCCTGTTTCAAAAGCTTGGGTCTCAGCTGAGCAAGGCTTGTCCCTTATCATCACCCATTGATTAGCTTCAACGGGGAGAAGGTCCATCCATTGGGAATGTATGAAATGGATGTGAGAATGGGAGATGAATGGCCTAAGAGGTTGACCAGGAAAATTAATTTCTTTGTAATGGATGAAAATATCTTCTCAGCCTACAACCTCATCATGGGACGAGTGGCCCTCAAGGAATTTGAGGTCGTGCCTTCAACGGTCCACTAGATGCTAAAATTCTCGACTCCCTATAGAGTAGGGGAATTGCAAGGTGACGAAACGTCGGCACGTGAATGCTACTTCAACTCTACAGAAGAGAGAGAGGCTTATAAGAGGGAAATAACCACTTACAACATTGACACCCTTGATCCCATAGACGAAACAAAGCTCAAAAAGGGAGAGGCTCACTACACCAAATCTGCCCATTTGTCAAGGTCATTGACCTTGACAAATCCAACTTGTCAAGGTCAATGACCGTGACATTTCGAGGCGAGACAACTTTTTTTGTCACGGTCGTGTCGCGATCAATGACAGTGACACGTTTGTCACGGTTTATAACCGTGACCCTTTTTAAAAAAATTATCACGATCAATGACCGTGACAATTCTGGGCAGAATTTAAAAAAAATCTGCTGGGCAGTATGGCCACTGCCACTGCCCAACAGTATATTTGTACCTGTTATAGCAACGTTGTACCTGTTCCAAAAATCATATATCCGAACAAACTAAAGATAATGCAAATATATATTCAAATAAGAAACTATTTAAAAAGAAACAACATCACCATCACTTTATCTCAAATCTACAAACTATTTTCATGGAAAAGAGATTTTGTGCCACGACGCTCGGCAACACCTCCTTATCCTTCCCTTCTCGTCCGAATAGCCACATAAGAATAGAGAATATGTGGCCTACCCTTAGGGCCAGTCCCTGTCCCCTGAATTGAAATAAAGTAAAATTAGTATCCGCCCCTCAAATATAGATAAATATAAATCGTAATTGAAATTGACATATAAATATAAATACATTACCTGTAGTGTCACTCAAACAGCTAACTTGAGCTCATATGGCACATCCTTCCAACTAATGTACCCCGGGCAATCGTGTCAATTATAATTCTCTTCATATCTAAACACTAAGAAATACCATAATCCTATGGACTTATGCGTTGCAAATTCCTTCCAACCGTTGTGTAGCCAAAAATCAGCAGTTGAAGTTGTCAATTCCACCTTTCAATGGTCTCCCATGTTTTGCTAGAAGTTCCAAGTGGTGGGGTGGAATTGACAACTTCAACTGGTGATGTTTGGCTGCATAACGGTTGGGAGGAATTTACAGAGCATCGCTCCATAGGATTATGGCATTTCTTAGTGTTCGGATAGACGAAGAGATTCAGTCTCCCCTCCACAAATAGGAGACCCCACATAACTATGTACTAATCACCTATTAAAGGTAAGAAGCGTATATTCATGGATTAGTATAAACAAAACTTAGATGTAGTTGGAATATTTATGTATTAATCTCCTCTCCACACACGCACACTACACAAGAGTGAAAATGATAAAGTGCAGATCAAGTAAAAGCATTAAAAATGGATGTTTCGGTACAAATTGAAATATTTATTACAAATTGAAAAATTGTTTCAAATTCGGGTTATCATAAAAAATGGATTGGTATTCGGTAGGAGCAGCCATGTCATCCACACTACTATTTAGACGCCTTGGCGCGTGTTGGACAATTGACCACGGCTCGTTGTTGATATACTCCGAGTAAAACACTTGCTTAACCTTTTGAAATGCACAAACAAACGGCTCATCGCTCACGTGGTCGTTGCTCTTCAACTTGGACAAGTCAACCATGATCAAATTGGTGACAGGATCAACTTTACAAGCATTTTTATCCTCAACTCTTACCCATTCACAGTAAAATACAACCTCTTTGAAGCTTATATAATCCAATTCAAATATATTTTGGATTACACCATAGTAAGTCATTTCAGCTTCAACGAGGTTTTTATCTTTTGCGCTCGCTCGAAAGAAAGTAAGAGCCTTGTATGAAATTCCCGAGTTCTGTACATTTTTACTTTCCTCATACACTTTAGCGCCGAAAATGTAACCGTTCAATCGATACTTTTTGTACTCTTGTGCCACGAACAAGGGTCCAGTGGCTAGACGAGCAAGCCCTGATGTCGCATCACCCATCTTTAGGAGCTGAGAATATAGATAAATTAATTATATTAGTGGTAAAATTTGAGTGTAATGTAACGTTATATAACGACTGTTTTCATTATAGTTACCTCTTGTGTCAACCATAGCCTAAATTCGCTGTCTGATTGTACCATTATTTTTCGTCTTTTATTGTTCTCACAGGCTTCATATTTACTGCATATTATAAAATTAATCATGTATAAAATAATCTAACATAATGTTAAACATTATAATATTCGAAACTTACTTTTTCCATTCTTCGACATCTTCATGTGTGTCAAATAGATAACGAGCTACTTGTTCATGTTGCAAACACGTTAATTTCACTCGTTTTCCCATCACATTACCACCATCATCGAGGAATTCATCAGTGTCATCAACGCTGGTCGAGTCAGTCATATATTCCCGAGTATATATTGATGACTCCACGGTGATGTATTCCTCTGCAATTGATCCTGCAATATATCGCGTATTCTTGACGTAATCTTTAAAAACTTTCATCAATCTTTCAAACGGATACATCCACCGATATCTAACTGGACCACAAAGAAGTGCCTCGTCGCATAGGTGTACTAACAAGTGAACACTTATGTCAAAGAATGCTGGGGGAAAGTACTTCTCCAATACACAAATCGCTTCGTTCACAGCCAATTTTGCTGCCACTATGTGTTCTGGATTCACTACCTTCTCACACAAGAGGGAGAAGGTAATACTAATTTTCATAATAGCCCTACGCAAATCCTTGTGCTTAGAGAAACAGTGCTTAAACAATAGAGGAACCAATTGCATGATCACATGCCAATCGTGGGACTTACACTTATGTAAATCATGAGTAACATAATTCACAATCCTTTGCAAGTTGGACGAAAAAGTAGATGGGCCCTTCAAATTATATATTGTGTCTAGAAGCACCTTCCTTTCCTCACTCGTCAAAGTAAACGCACCAGGGGGAATTATTGTCCTTCCCCTACTATCTTCTTTTAACCATAGTTGTGGTTTAAGTTTTAACGTTTTAAGGTCTTTTCGTGCATTTTCTCCATCCTTCGAATGAATCCCCCCAAGGCAAGTACCCACAATATGTTCAGCGAAGTTCTTCTCTGCATGCATCACATCCAATACATGGCGCACCGGGTTTTTCTTCCAATAAGGCAAGTCAAATAAAATTGACCTCTGAGACCATGCCTTTCTTATCTCAGTTTCATTCCCAGTTGGGGTCTTCTTATGCTTGACATTCTTAAATTTGGGATTCTTACCTGGCATATTTGGGCCACATTCAGAAGATTTACTTTCAATTTCTGAACCCGAAAGTTGTCTCGGCGGTAGCCTATGTTCAACTCCGCCCAATAAAAAATTGGAACCTTTCTCAAATCTGAAACTATGAGCTGGGGGTAAAAACCTCCTGTGGCAATGGTATACATTTTTTAATCTAGAGGATATACGAAGAGATTCAGTCTCCTCTCCACAAATAGGACATCCCAAATAACCATGTACTACACATCCGGATAATGTCCCATAAGCTGGAAAATCATGAATTTCCCACATCAACATAGCTTACAGCGTAAACTCTTCTTTTCTAAAAGAGTCAAATGATTGCACACCCTCTTCCCACAACTCATTTAATTCTTCTACCAAAGGAGCCAAGTAGATATCAATGTCATCACTTGGTGCCTTTGGCCCAGGTATCAATAAAGCCATCATCGAAAATTCAAGTCTCATACACTGTGAAGGAGGGAGGTTGAGTGGGGCTAGGATCACTGGCCATACACTCTGATTGGTGCTTAGATTTCCAAATGGATTGAAACCATCTGTTGATATAGCCCAACGAATGTTGCGTTGTTCTCGAGCAAAATCGGGATACTCAAAATTCATCCTCCGCCATGCAGTAGAATCAATAGGATGACGCATGATACTACCCCCTACTTCTTCCCTAGCATGCCAAGTCATTGCCTCTCCAATCCATGGTACTGTGAAAAATCGCTTTAATCTAGGCCCAACGGGAAAATATTTCAATACTTTTTGAGGCACTTTTGAGCTTGTGCCTTCCTTACTAGTAGATTGGAAATATCTAGGTTCATCGCATACCGGACAACGATCGAGATTTTCATACTCCTTTCGGTATAGTATGCAGTCATATACACAAGCATGAATCGATTTATACTTCATTCCCAAACCTTTCAAACTGTTTTTCATAACAGGATAGCTATTTGGAAGTGTATTCACCTTGGGTAATAAGCCCTTCACCCATTTCAGAATTCCCGTCACGCTATTGCCAAACAAACCGTACTGCGTCTTCAAACTGTGCAAACCAACCATGGCATGTAAAGTTGTTTGATCTTTCTCACAGTCAGAGTATAACGGTTGGGTCGCCTTAAATTTTAAACTTTGGTAGTCATCGTCAAGTTTTATCGTGTTATCTTCACGAGCACTTGAATCTTCTACATCATCAGTAACCTCATTCTCCTCAGCTTCATAATCTCCGTACGCATCATCAACTAAATCCTCTAACATATTATGATCTACGTCGTCCCCTTCTACATCTATTCTACTTGTTGAAGGTTGTTGTGAAGGTTGGTCGGGGTCAAAAGGAACTTTCAATTCACCGTGAAAACTCCAAAATCGATAACTATCTTGCATACCCGATCTTAACAAATGTAGTTCAACTGTTTTCCACTCAAACACCTTACCATTCTTACACCTAGCACACGGACACGGAAATTCTTCATCATTACGGCATCTCTTTGCATATTTCACAAATTCGTTAGCACCTCTGCGAAACACATCCCCCATTCTATTAGTCTCACCCATCCACTCTTTGTATTTCGGATATCCCATCACAGCTATCACAACTAAACACCTATTAAAGGTAAAGAAAACTTAGATTTATAGTATGTTTTATTTAATTATCCCATCATTTAATTATCCTATTAAAGGGTAAGTGGTCCTATCCCATTCAAGAATGCATTTTTCTGTAATATACTTAACAGCTCATGCACATTGTTACGATTTGAAAAAAATTCGACAGCCTATCCCCTTAGTTCTCCAAGTACACGACGTAGATAGGCAGGTGTGAGTGTTATTTCAATTGGTTAATTGAAATAACAGTCACACTTGTCAATCTAGTATGTACCCAGAGAACATTAAGATACGACTGCAGAACTTTCTCCAAAAGTAACAACTTTAAACCAATAAGAATATTATACAGAAATTATACAGTCTCAAACTATCCAAACAGGATAATTCGAGAGATCTCATTACAGGGGTAATGACTCTCGAACGGGTCTAAGGGCTATTGAATGCGTACGCATAAGAACTAGAATGCTAGTATCTATGCGCACTATATTTAATTTCAAGTATGTTTCATATAATGGGTTAATTCAAATACAAAAATAAATTCATGGGTTAATTCAAATACAAAAATAAATTCATGTATTGACCACATACACACACACACACACACACACTATCTAAGCTGTTCTATAGGAATAAAAACAACATTTTTAAAATATGAAGGGCTCACCAATTTGATCAAAATTTTCAACAACATAGACTAATTGATCTTTATTATAAGACAATTACTAGAAATTTACGCGCATCGCCCGAATTCAAAAAGTAATTTAATGACTAAAGTAATACTTTTTTTAACTTTAGTTATTCACCACAAATCTTAAAAAATATTTTATTTTTCATGCTTTTTAAACTTCGGATGCTTTTAGCAACTTCGGATGACAATTACTACAAATTTACATTTTTGGATATTATTTACATTTACATTTTTGGATATTATTTTTGGAAATTTATAGAAAATTACTTATTTATTTACATTTTTAACCCCCTACCCCCTACCCTCACCCTGCCCCCACCCTGCCCCACCCCCCACACATGCACACACATGCACATATATACACATATACACACATATATATACACACAAACATATATATAAATGGAAGAGAGAGAGAGAGAGAGAGAGAGAGAGAGAGAAAATTAAACCTGAAAGTAGAGAGAGAGAGCAGCGTCGAGAGAGAGAGAGAGGGAGGGAACGGCGCGGGAGGGGAAAAAGAAGGGGGAAAGGGTTTTTACTGTTAACATTGTCACGGTCGTGTCAAGGTCATTGACCGTGACAATTATTTAAAGAATTGTCACGGTCATTAACCGTGACAAGTCTGTGACAAGTAAATTTATCACGGTCTTGTCACGGTCAATGACCGTGACAATTAGTTGTGACGGTCGTGTCAAGGTCAATGACCGTGACAAAAAACGCGTGTTTTTTGTCACGGTCAATGACCTTGACAAGGATGGCCGGCTGAAAAGTGACAATTTGGCCATTTTGGTGTAGTGGCTGCGAAAGAGGTAGAATCCATCGTCCTCAATGAGGATGAGCCGAAAAAAACCATCTAAGTTGCTAAAGCCCTAAAGCCTGAGATCAAGGAGGAGTTAGTGAAGTTGTTAAAGAAGAGACAGAGTATCTTTGCCTGGAGCCATGCAGACATGCCAGGTATTGATCCTGAGATTATGTGTCATAAACTCAATGTTGTAGAGGATGTCAAGCCCATTAAGCAGAAAAGAATGATATACTCAAGAGAGAAGTACGAAGTCATCAGAGATGAGATTTGAAAGCTTGAAGAGTTTGAGTTTATTAGAGAAGTTATATACCCTGAGTGGCTGTCTAATGATGTCATAGTGCCTAAAGCTAATGGGAAGTGGAGGATGTGTGTAGACTTCACCGATTTAAACAAGTTTTGCCCAAATGACAGTTTTCCCCTGCCTTGTATAGATCAGATGGTGGATGCCACAGCAGGACATGAGATCATGAGCTTCATGGATGCATATTCCGAGAATAATCAGATCTTTATGGACTCGGCTGACTCAGAGAAGACAACCTTCATTACAGATAAGGGGACCTATTGCTACAAGGTTATGCCCTTCGGACTGAAGAATGCAGGGGCTACTTATCAACATCTTGTAAATAAGATGTTCAAGGATTAGATAGGCAAAACCATGAAAGTCTACATTGACGACATGCTGACGAAGAGTCTGAGGGTCGACACTCATGTAGTCGACCTCAAAAGAACTTTTGATATTATGAACAAATACAGAATGAAGCTCAACCCGGCCAAATGTGTCTTTGGGGTCGGAGATGGAAATTTTTTGGGCTTCATCATCAACCAAAGGGTAATAGAGTCTAACCCTGAGAAGATCAAGGCTTTGCTAGAGATGAAGACACCCAGAACCATCAAATACATTCAAAGGTGAACCGGATGAGTGGTTCACTTAACAGGTTCGTCTTTAGAGCTACAGATAAATGTCTTCCTTTTTTCAAAGTTCTTAGAAAAGCCTTCGAATGGAATTAGGAATGTGATAAAGATTTTAAACAGCATAAGTTATACCTTGGATCCCCTCTACTCCCATCTCGGCCAATTCAGGGTGAGAAGTTGTATGTATATTTAGTTGTCTCAGACTCAGCCATCAGTGCTGCAATAGTAATAAAAGAGGATGGAATGCAGAGACCAGTGTACTTCAATAGCAAGGCACTCCAAGGGTTTGAGCAGAAGTACCCTCGGATGGAAAAGTTAGCATATGCCTTGATACATGATTCTAGGATACTGAAGTCATACTTCAAGGCTCACTCCATAGTCGTCCTCACTGATTCCCCACTCAGGCAGGTCCTCCATAAACCTGAGAAGTCCGGAAGGCTAATGACCTGGGCAATTGAGTTGGGGGAGTACAATATTATTTATCAACCCAGGGTTGCCATCAAGGGACAAGATCTCATATATTTTGTGGCCGAGTTTACCTAGGACGAGGTCGAGGTTGAGAACTATCTTGAAGCTGCATATGAGCAAGTGGAGAGTAACGTCAACCGAGCAGTAGACGAGGCTGAGATAAGTACAGCCATACAAAAGGAAGTTGATAATGAAGAAGAGAGATACCTCTTCAAGCAGGGGAACCTATCAGATGAAAACTTCTCTTCAAATGAAAACATCTGGAACCTCTTCGTTGATGGGTCGTCCTGTGAAAACGAAAGTGGAGTAGGGCTGATAGTGTGGGAACCATATGGTACAAATATTGACTATGCACTGAGGTTTAACTTTAAATCCTTTAATAATGAGTCAGAGTATGAGGCATTAATAGCAGGTCTCTCTTTGGTAAAAGCCCTCAGTGTCGGCCAGCTCCTAGTCCACAATAACTCAAGATGGGTCGTGAACCAAATCCTAGGGATATATGAAGCCAAAGATGAAAGGATGGCCAGATATCTAAAGAGGGTGAGATCGAAGCTAGAAAGCTTCATGGAAGTAAATATGAAGAGGATACCTCGGCTAGACAACAGTCCATAAGAACAAACATAAGGAGAACAGTACCAGTTCAGATTCTGCTCAAGCCGACCATCGAAGAGGAAGAGGTTGCTAGACTTTGCCTAAATCTGAGTATGGGAGCCTCATGGATGGATCCTCTTATCAGATACATCAGAAAGGTAGAATTACCAGAGTCAAAATTAGAGAGGAGAAAGCTAAGGTTCAAAGCTGCTAAATTCTCTATTGTGGGAGATATTTTATACAAAAAGGGATTCCTACTCCCTCTTCTCAGATGTGTCCATCCTTCAGAGGTTATATACCTCTTGCAATATATGTATGAAGGCTCTTGTTTAAGTCATATTGGAGGAAGGTCATTGGCTAAGAGAATAATCACTCAGGGATACTAGTGGCCGACCTTGGCCAAAGATGCAGCTGCGTATATAAAGAGATGTGATAAGTGCCAGAGGTTATCCATCATTCCCCATCAGCCTCACCAACCTCTAACTTTTATAATCTCCCCTTGGCCATTTTCAGTATGGGGTATTGATTTGGTAGGACCCTTGCCAAGGGTTGTAAACAACTATCGGTACTTAATTATGGCGATTGATTACTTCTCTACATGGGTAGAAGTTGATCCAATGATCACAATCACTGAGCATAAGACCTTCCAGTTCATGTGGAAAAACATCATATGCAGGTATGGCCTCCCAAACACCCTCATCTTAGACAATGGAACTCAATTCAAGAATGTTTCCTTAGAAAAGTACTGTGAAAGAGTAGGGATCAAGCAATTCTTCTCTTCCCCTAGCCGACCCCAGGCAAATGGTCAGACTGAGGTCATAAATCGAACAATCCTTGATGGGATAAAAAATAAGTTGGAAGAGGCCAAAGGAAGATGGGTTGAAGAGGTATATGCTGTGCTTTGGGCCTACAGGACGACAGTGAGAACACCCATAGGGGAAACTCCATTTATGTTAGCCCATGGATCAGAGGTTGTCTTCCAAATAGAGATAGGGCTTCCTACTCATAGAATTCAGACATATTACCCTTAGAGGAATGGGGAAGAGAGAAAACTTTATCTTTATTTAATTGAGGAAAGAAGAGAATATGCCGAGATAAGACATGCATCCTATCAGCAATGAATTGCGAAGTTCTACAATCAGAGGGTAAAGTCAAGGCTGATAGATGTGGGAGACCTAGTCCTGAAGAAGACATGATAGAAAAATAATAAGCTCCATCCGAATTGGCATGGTCCTTATAGGGTAATTAATGAGGTTGTACCAGGTACCTAGCGGATAGAGAATCTTGAAGGAGAGCCTTTCTCCAAACCTTGGAATGCCGACCGCTTGAAAAAATATTACTTATGATATTGTAATTATTTTATCTTTTTGTAAAATATGTATCAACTTATACAAAGAATGTCAATGAGAAAATAGCAATGTTGTGTTGATGATTTTGTTCCAGCGTATATGTATTTAAGATCATTTATTTGATGAAGTATGAGGTGAAACATCATTAACTTGGTGACCTCAGACTTTTAGCATCATTTATTTGGTGAAGTATGAGGTGAAACATCATTAACTTGGTGACCTCAGATCTTTAACATCATTCATTTGGTGAAATTATGAGGAGAAACATCATTAACTTGGTGGCCTCAAACCTTTAACATCATTCATTTGGTGAAATTATGAGGTGAAACATCATTAACTTAGTGACCTCGAACCTTTAACATCATTCATTTGGTCAAATTATGAGGTGAAACATCATTAACTTGGTGGCCTCAGACCTTTAACATCAGTCATTTGGTGAGATTATGAGGTGAAACATCATTAACTTGGTGACCTCGGACCTTTAACATCATTCATTACCTCGGACCTTTAACATCATTCATTTGGTGAAATTATGAGGTGAAACATCATTAACTTGGTGACTTCAAACCTTTAACATCATTTATTTGGTGAAATTATGAGGTGAAATATCATTAACTTGGTGACCTCAGACCTTTAATTATAAGTGTCTTTTTTTTCTTGCTTTTATTCCCATCATTCAATTTTTATGATATGGTGGATAAGTGAAACATCGTAGACGTAGAATAACAAAGCAACAAGTAAAGAAAGTGGAATTTCATTTATCTGAAGCATAAAAATTACATTATTTAAAAAGAAGAGGTTACAGTTCATACAAAAAAGGGGTTATATAAAATCTTCACAAAAATTTCAGACATGAATGTGAGACGCTCAGAGCTCAGCCTGTCCCTCGGATCCAGTCGACCCATCAACAGCAGGGTTAGTTTGCTCAGGGTTTAGATTGTTAACTTCAACCTCGTCATCATGAGCGCCATCATCGGTCTCAGTAACCTCTAGCTAGCTGGTCTCAGCTGGACCACCCTCCTCAACCTCCTCCAAGGCTTAAGTAAGCTAAGGATTGTCAAAGCCGAGACCAATAAAGTCCTCCGCTGACAGACTTCCAAAGTTGGCCTGTTTTATGGTAGCCCATTGGCTAGTTGCCTTAATGCCTCTCTCCAGATACTCAAGGTTGAAGCTAACAAACTCATCCTAGGTTTGATACTCCTTGATGATAGTCTCTGAAGCATCTTCCATAGTAGCCTTAACAATAGCAGAAACTTTTGATTAAAGGCTCTCATCCTTTACCTTCAGAGCCAGGGTATGGTCTTCCTTAAGCTTAGTGATCTCGTCATCTTTATCCTTCCGACTTTACTTCAAATTAGCAATCTTCTTCCTGAGATCCTCCTCAAGTTTCTCAGCATCCCAACCAGTCTGTATCAGAGGCAGTCTCTTCAACGTATAATCGGCCAGACGATGGAGGGAAATAGGACCCTGCAAGAAAGAATCCGACACATTGGAAATAACGAATTATAAGATAAGAGGTAACACTTGAGAAAAGTTATAAATAAGTACCTGAACCACTCTGTGGACAGAAAACTCAGCCAACAGAGGGACGCCCATTACATGCAAGAAATGTTTGTCATCCTCGGTCATCATTCAACCGAGGGCATTAAAGGCCTGGGTGCTATGGTCGATAACAATATAGCCTATCTTCAGTTGAGATAGATGAGAAGCTAAAGCTTCGTCAGTAGAAATGGGGATAGCACGCTCAACAGTTGGAGCCTTATTGGGTCTCGTACGAGAAGGGTCTATAGGTGACTTCCTCTTCTTTGTAGTGTCGATAGGGTCCTTCCCCTTCTTTTCTTGGGTAGGAGGGGGTGCATTCTTGCCACCATGCTTCTCTAGCAGCTTCGTGATACTTGGTGCAGACATATTCTAGAGATTATCTGAAACGCCTTATGGTCTCTCTACAAAAAGAAAAACATCAGAGTTAGCAGCTCAGATACATGAAAGGTACGAGACTTAACTTGGCATAAAAAAGTTTTATTCTAAGAGCACTTACGAAGCTTGTCCAATGGGCCACCTCCAAGACCTATCTGAGATAAAAAGTAAGGGGTCATCAAATGCTCGTACTTAACGAGATTGCCATCTTAGCCCTGACAACGAAGGCCCTCAACACTCTTACGGTTCTCTTGGCTCAGCCAAGGGTCAGTTTTGGCCAAGATAGAGACCTTGGCCCACCATAGGAGAGTTCTTGGGTCAGATGTTCCACAAGACTCGTTAGGTCCAAACTCCCAAGCCCCTGAGGCAAAGAATAACCGAGGCTTCCAGTTGTGGTCAGAAGTCTGGGTCACCAACATCATTTTCTTCTCAGACCTCCTGGTTAAGAAGTGGTAGTAGACAGGATGATTTCTAGCAGACGAGGGTATGTAGCAAGCTAAGAAAACCCTAAACGAAAGGTTGGTGTGATGAACTACCTTCCAAAGGACGATATATCCAACTAAGACCCTCTAAGCATTGGGGGAAAGCTAAGAAGGAGAAATATTGGTATAATAGAGGACAACTCAGATAGTGGGGTGAATTGGAAGACGGAAGTCGAGTTTGAACATCTGTTCATAGACACAGAGCTCTCCTTCACGGTCGTCGAAGGCCCTCTCGTCCTTTAGAGTTTTCCTCAAAGTTACAAAAGAGGGAATAGTATACAGATGTCGGAAGAGAATAAGGTCATATTCAGTGACAGAACTCTTAGGTCTATCAACTTTGAAAGTGTCAAGTTCATTCCCTTTATCATCATCGTTATCATCAACAGTCTGAGCCTGAGACTCAAGGGGGCACCAGGAAAAGCCGTTAGAGGAACGACCTCAATTAGACCATGAAAAGTTACAATTATCTCTAAGATATCTACAGATGGAGACCTACGAGAAGTGCTAGCCTCTCGGTGAGATGAGGAATGGTCAGAAACCTCTCTTTCCTCAGAGACTACACTTCCCTTTGGGGAGTAATCCATAGCCTATTAAAAAGAGTCTATGGACTCAGCAGCCTCAGAGGTAGACATCGGGTCTGAATCAGCTGACTCAGACATGGGATAAGGAACCTCAGCAGGCTCCGGGTATATGACAGCTAATGGTGGAGAAAAGATAGGTCTGAGCGAAAAAGCCTCGGCCCTACGAGCCTCTTCCTGGGCTAACTCTATCTGTCTAATCTTTTCAAATGTTCTCTCACACAGAGTTGAGAACTCTTCAATAAGTTTATACAAAGGTCTGAGTATTCGACAGATGACACTACACTTGGGGTAAGAAAGTTTAAAAGGCAAATAGGTAAATAACTTATGCTACCTAAATCAAAGATCAAAGTTTGGAAATTGAAAGGTTTCTAGCAAGAACACCAAGAACCTCTAGAGGTTATGTCACAGGAGAAGATGATCGAAGGGTCACCGAAAAGCTTAAAAGTGGGGGGTTTTGCTAAAATAACCTCGCAAAAACTTGGAATAACTCTAAAAACACCTAACCCCACCAATCCTAGCTTAATAACCACCAAACAGTGGTGGTTCTCCTCGTCGAAAACCAAAAAAATAACCGAAAATGTCAAAATGTGCAAACAAACCCAGAAAATTGAAATCAAGGAATAAAGATGGTTACCTGAACAATGAAGGATGAAGAAGCAAGGGTTACCAACCCAAAGTGACCGGAGAACCAGAGAAACAGTGGATGTTTACCTATGTAAGGTGAGAGAGAAATTTTACAGCAAGAGTGCTAAGGCGGGAGAAATAAGAAGAAGAAAGAGAAATGAAAGGACTAAATGGTTTAAATACCATTGCAATGATGAGGCGCGAATATTAAGGCACTCATCATTACCCTAAAAAGACTAAGAGGCACCGTCAGAGCTGTCATACCTTGGGGAAAATGCTAACCACTTCAAAGAGTGACATGTGTCACAAAAGCCACTCCAAACCTGAAGACACAAAAAACGTCCCTTCTTTAACCTAACTCATATACCCTTCAGCCACCTACTCACACAGGAGACTAAGGGTTAGGGAGTGATTGATATTCCCAAAGTGTACCCTCGTACTCGGGGTCACTAACCTCGGCTTACCTCACAGCCGAGTTGCTAGGAATCACACAACAACCATTAATCAGAAAGGTCATCCTCCTTAAGGTCGGCTCCACATTGTACAACCTCGGTTGGGTAGAAGTCGAAGTCTACAACATCTTATGGGTTAAAGCTATTGCCATCATCATACTCTGCTCAAGCTGACACTGGATCCAACCTTGTACCTAACCTCGACTAATAATTCAGGCCGAGGTCATACTTATCATTGGCAGGACAAAGCAACTATCGAACTTCCCAACATCGTGCTCGACTAGGTCGAGGTTACAACTGATGATGTCATAAGTTCGAACACACGTAAACACATGGAAAACTTGGAACACTTGAGAAAATCAGTTATAACCAAATCATTCCCCTCACGTGAGGGAATATTTGGTCATCAGTCCTTACATGTGGCACAGCTAGGTGTCCACCTATGATTAGTGTATTCAACGCACACATGCTCCCCCTAAGCACTATAAATACATATCTTCTCCTACCTTGGAGAGGGATAAAAAATTGTAACCCTATCCAAAGCTCTATTTGTATACACAATAGATAGATAAAGTGATAGATTGTATCACAGACCATTAGTGCCCTCATTCTAGTAAAATTTACTCACACACTCACAGTTGATGTAGGCTAGATTGGCTGAACCACGTATATACTAGTGTATCTCCTATTTTCCTCGTCCCCTTCTACTAGATATTTACTCTTGTGCTGCCATTGTTATTGCTAGATTGAGCTTATCAACACCTCATCTAGTGGTGTTGTTTACATCATCATCATAAGGGTTCCCCCCTTTGGCATGAATTCAATAATATACCTCTTGTCTATAAGGATAATCATTTATCGGTATGTGTGGATAATCCATTTAATATACATGGGTGTACGTGAATTACCTCATGATATACCTCATGGTGATGGTACGTGTGAGAGGAAATTTGATATACCCGACAAGTTCCCTACTATATAACTCTCATTGTGAGTTCAATCAAGCAGTACAATATGAGAGAAAAATTTGATATATATCGAAGTTAATAGTCCAGTGGAAGGTGTGAATCATATCGCATAGGTTAACTGCACCCCACAGAATTGGAAACCCAACACGAAGTGAACCCTAGTACGGGACAAAATTTTGGTCAAAAGTAATGCTCATGGGAAGTAGTATGAAAAAATGCATGAGTCTTAATTATTTTTTATGCAAAGTTATATGTATGCTAAGGGGGGTTAGGTATTACTACAAAGCATGAAGTAAAGTATGGGAATATATATGGATTGAATGTAGAAAAAGGTTATGTATATAAGGAGAGAAAAGCTAACAAGTATGTACAAGTAGCATGAAGTGTGGTGCATATAAAAAGCATGGTAATATATACAAGGTGTGAGATATATGAATATACACAAGTGTGAGAGATATATGTGCAAAATGAGAGTGATGTGGAAATATGTGTAAGTGAGGAAAACATGGAGATATGTTCAAAGTGAGAATAAGGTGGAAGTGGGTGCAAGTAGTAAGTGAAGTGAAGCATAATAAGCATATACAAGTGGATAAAGCATGTGATAGAAAAGTAGGTATATACATGTGATGAAAAAGGAGCGCGATGGAAAAAAGAATATACAGGGATTATCATGATATGAGCAAGGCATATATACCACGTGTGATCATGAGAGTAAGAAAAATATACAAGTGGAGATATATACAAACATGTAGAAAAATAAAGAAATGAGAAAAAATAAATCTAGTGTAAAATAGAATTTAGTCATCAGAAAGTAAAGACCCGGACGGAGTCACCACTGTGGCCATCCGGGATTCAATGGTTTTGCCCTAAAAAGAAAAATATTAGCGGGCGGGGATTGAGGAAGAAAATCCTCTTTTTGCCACACACGTGATATTTGCGAACTCCCACGGACATAAATTGGTCATCATTAAAGAGATGAAAATATAGAAAATGGAGTTGGCAAGCTATTTTGCTTCAAACATGCAAAAGATGTAGTTATCCCCGAAGAAACGACATTAAAGACAAACTGATGCATGCAAAACTAAATAGATCACAGTTCCGGATATTAAGTTATGGAATGGGAAGATGTTAGGCACTCATTTATCACTTTGGGTCTATCATGGGCTATGATAATATTCTCCTTTTTCGACAAAATAAAATTTGTGTATATAATGTGTGCAGAGAGAAATAGGTGAGAAAAGAAAATCATCATACCTATGTCATAGAAAAGACGGGGATGAGTTATTCTAAGGAATATAAACAAAAGGAAAGAAAATATTCTAAAAGGTATCCGAAATGTGAGCAACACATCGAATCACAATCCATCGCAGAGAATGAAAGACGCATGTTTGACAGGACTACTAAAATATAATAAAGAGAAAAGATGTAAGAGCAAGTTTTTTATAATTGCTCATAGCTTAGGCTTATTTTATAGTTTTGGCATATCCAGTTACAAACCGGTATCTCAAACCGAATGCTTTATCTCCAAGCTCATTTGAAGATACGTTAGTGACCGAGCTTCGTTTCTGGATTCCTTACTGACACATTACGGAGGTATAAAACTTGTGTTTTCATGGACTTTTATAAATCATATTTTGGGATGCATAACTTTTAAATCGAGTCTTTTAATAAAAAGAATTTAAAATAAAATAAAAAATTATTGTTCAAGTTTTTGAATCCGACATTTTAAAATTTAAGAATCTACCGACAACGAATTTCTTCATGCTGGCATCTTCCATTTTATACTTTTTTTATCCAAAGACTCTCATAGCAACTTGGCATTTTTAATATCGTTATTCACATTATATAATGTATTTTCCAATCCATTGAGGATATAATTTTTGCAAATAAAATCATAATTTTTCTGATTAGGCGTAAATTCTTCCCATTTATCCCTTTAATTTAGAAGCTTTTATCGCTCTGCGAAGTGTAATTCAAGTGGATTTATATCATATCATTACTATTGATAAGTTTTAACAAGTACGCCGAGTTTCGTGTATGTTTCATCTATTTCGCAGGTGTTTAGTGATTTGATTCAAGTTCCGTACCAAAAGATCCAAAGAAGAACAAGAAGGAAATGTTTCTGTAACAGCTGACAAGGTGGAACCGAACCCAAGGGAAAGAAAAAGAATCGAATCCATCCTGGGGAAATCTCTGTAAAGGCTGAACATAACATAACCGAACCGAAGTGAGGAGAAAACGAATCGATCTTACACCTGGAAAACTTCCTATGAGGAGTCAAAAAGATGGAACTGAACCGAAGCAGATAAATAAAGAACTGATCCCATGCTCGAAGAATTCTCTGTAAAAGCTGTCAAAGACAAAGCCGAACCGAACCGAACCCCTTAATAGGATCGATTTTGTTCTCAATTTTTTGAAATTATCCACTTGTAAAAATTATAATCCTACTTGGTTCAAACTCTTTTATTCCGTAGATGATATATTGTAAACTCCTCCCAACATATGGAGAAGGCTTATGATTCATTAGGGAAGCTCTGTAATTAGTTTTAGAGGAGAAAATAACATAAAAACCCTAGTTTTGATTCCAGATGCAATTCAAGTAAATTCCTTCCAATTCCTTCTTTTATTATTGCAGTAGTTCTTTTGTTAGTAAGTATTTCTTATTCTCTTCATCTTTATTCAGAATTAAAAATGGTTTCTTTCATTCCAAACGTGTTGTCTACCAATTTTCATATGTCAGGCTAGATTTCTAAGCTCGGGATGCATGAACTTAACCTGATGTGGTAGTTGTATGTGAATAAAATTAATCCTCTAAATTTAATGATTTGATTACGACCGTATTGCATAGAAATACGATAATTTTAGATCTTTGGATCTCGTTTGCTTCAGGGTAACCGGGATGCTTCAGAATGCAATTCGAGTGTAACTATCGTAATATCGATTTACTTGTCCTCTGATTAAGTATGGTGAGGGATCGAGCCTCATATACGTAATGCTTGGGAGTACTAAATTTTGGATCTAATTAATTACTTAAATTTATGATTAGTTTTATACCATCAATACACTAGGGTTGAGGGATTGTATTCCCGTCCTGTTTTCTTCATCATATAGTTCAAGTTTTAGTTCAATCATTATCAGTAATTTAGGTAATTTAGAATAATTTCATTCCATTCATACTTTGGTGCATTAAATAAATATTTTCAAAATTACATTTAGTGGTAGTATATTCCCAAAACAAATCATCTTTTCCTTTTTCTTTAGAGTCAGAGTTAATATTCCTTAGTCCGTCCAACGTCGTTACAACTCTGTTGTCCTATTTCCCTGAGGATCGATACTCGACTTGTCGGATTATTACTTGACCGACGGGCTTGCACTTGAGCCTAGAGAGTACGCACTTCTGATACACATTCTTAGTCGCGTCAAGTTTTTGGCGCCGTTGCCGGGGAAATCTAGGTAGACTTAGGATTAGATCAAGTCCATCTCAAACTTTGACCAAAAATTTCCAAAAATCCAAAATCATAAAAAAAATTAAAAGCACAAAAATATTTATCATCATCTCTCATAAGCCTGTTAATGCAGAATTTTGAACTCACTCCAACTCCCCATAATACTCCAACCCACATTCACGAAAACCCGATAGTTGAGTACGACCCTGATAACCCTCACACTCCTAACGTTCCACAATATCGGGTTCCATATCCCACGCCTACACACACCCCGACATCCCTCTTAGGACACACCTCAGAGCGCGCTCCGAGTATACCCAGTGAGGACACAGAGTCATCTAGTGAGAGAGCCATGTCACAACACGGTAGTGCAGCCGCCGGTGAGGAAGAGGCCCCATACTGCCTTTTGAGGGAAATCTTATATCCCGAGCACACTGTCACTCCAGGATGCATTGTACTCCCGTATAATGCAGGGCAATTTCGTTTTAAAAATGGGATGATCCAGATGCTCCCCCACTACCATGGGATGGAATATGAAAAGCCATATCTCCACATCAGGGAATTTGAGGATGTGTGTGAAACCCTCAATGATCAAACTTTCACAAAAGAGGTGATCCGCCTCAAACTCTTCCCATTCTCTCTAAAAGATAAAGCTAAGACATGGCTATGGTTTTTACCTCTAAGCTTGATTGCATCCTGGAATGAGTTGCAATCTAAATTTTTCAAGAAATTATTTCCTCCATATCGAACGAACTCCATCAAAGCTCAAATTCAAACTTTCCGACAATTAGAAAATGATTCGTTCGATCGATGTTACGAGCGTTTCAATGAGTTAATTTCTTCGTGCCCCTATCATGGATTCGATAAACTGCAAATCATTTCTTTCATCCATAATGGGCTGAACATTAATTCCAAACAACTTGTTGAAACCATTTGCGATGGTCAATTTGTCGAATTAGACGCCCACGATGTTGAGCTTCACCTATGGTATGTCGTCGAGACTACCCAATCCTGGGATATATCTGACCATAATGCTCAAAATTGAACTCGCCAAGTGACCACCACTCCATCGACGTTCGACTTATTTCACGTAGAAAAAACTTCTATAATGGATGGTCGACTCGATGTGCTTGAGAGAGGAATGCGACAATTATTGGAAAAATGTGCAGAAGGATCGCCTAGATCCATCCCAAACCCATTTGAGAAGGCGTGTGAAATTTGTGAGGCGGGACATTCAACAGAGGAATTCCCGATGATACCCGCCTACAAAGTGATGCTTCAAGAACAAGTAAATGGTATAGGAGGATTCAAGGGAAATTTCGATGAACTGCACGGGAATTCTTACAACCCTTCATGGCAAAACCACCTTACTTTTAGCTATGGGCAACAACATGCTACGATGAATCCTAATTCACATGTTGCCCCTCCTCTACCATCGCACTTTCAGCAAGCTCCACACATACAAGGACATGTGCAAGCACCACCATCTCAAGGGGCATATATTACTCCACCGCGGAGAAATCTCGAGGATACGATGAACCACTTTATCAATACCCAGAATGCAGCCAATGCTAGGTATGATCGCATGATCAGCGACATAAATGCTAATATTTCAAAGATACAATCATCGTTGAGTGTCCAAGAGAAGGGCAAGTTTCCTGCCCAGGGACAAAGACCGCCCCAAGGTCAAACTAGTGTTAGCTCCACCTCGACAGAACATCAGGAGCAATATAAAGCTCTGACCACTCTTCGTAATGGGAGAGTCGTTGATTTATCACCTCCCCCATACGACACAATCAAAGACAAGGAGATTTCGCCCGGCATGAAAGAGATTGAAGATATCTCCTTGAAAGAGAGTGATAAAGAAGACACTAGTGAGCCCGAGGTAGTAGTGAAACCATCCACCGCGGCACCGTTTCCTCAAAGGCTAGTTCCTTCCCACAAGGGAACCCCCGTGATGAAGTGCTAGACGTGCTAAAGCAAGTAAAGCTAAATTTACCTTTCCTCGATGCCATTAAGCAAATTCTTGCTTATGCTACAGTCATCAAAGACTTGTTAACAATGAAAAGGAAGATGAAGGTAAAGAAAAACGTATTTCTAGCATAGAACGTGAGCTTCATTCTACTTAATGATCTCTTGCCAAAATTCAAAGATCCCGGTGCACCCACCATTTCCTGCATCATTGAAGAAAATAAAATTGAAAAAGCCTTACTTGACTTGGGAGCAAGTGTCAATATCCTCCCTTACACCATCTATAGGCAACTAGATCTGGGAAACCTTAAGCCCACAAAGATCACTCTCCAGTTAGCGGATCGAACCATGAAGATCCCAAGGGGTATAGTTGAGGATGTGATCATTCAAGTTGACACTTTCTACTTTCTGGTAGATTTTATCATTTGGGGCACGGAACCCTCATTCGCCTCAAGCAATCATGTTCCCATCATTCTTGGGCGCCCATTCTTAGCTACGTCTAATGCAATTATCAATACTCGAAATGGGCAGATACAACTCACCTTTAGGAACATGACCTTAGAGACTAACATCTTCCATATAGCCCAACATATGGGGGAAGAAGATGATATTCACGTGGTGAGCCTAATTGATGAGATCGTAGAAGAGCACATTGAGGAAAATATATGTGGAGACGCCTTAGAAGCTTGCTTAGGTCTAGTCATGAGAGCGAGGGAACTTATACCGAGTTTGAGAGAGAGTTAGGGGACATGAGCATGGAAGAATTTGAAAAAGAATTCGGTCCGGTGGATGAGAGCCTTACTATTGAAGTCCAATCCCTATTTGGCTTTTATAGTCACTTAGAAGAAAGCGAATGGAAAGATAAAATCGATGAATTCCTTCCTTGTGACCATACACCCATACCATTTGATGTCCCGAAGGAGATTGAGGAGAAAATTTATGTTTCGTCCGACTTAGAGCCCGACCCATGCATTCCAAAAATTAAAAGAAACTTAGGTGTTCCCTCCGAGTCGATGCACGCAGGCCACGCTTTAGTAAGCATCATGAGGATCCCTTTCTAATTAGTTACGATGAGTCTCCCAGACTGTCCTTTATCTATGGGCAAGGTCCCAACTTGTTCCGATTATTGGTTTACGATATGAAGACGGGAGAGACGAGGAGAGAATTGAATCCCGTTCATGAGGTCGGGTGAGTTTGTGGAAAGATGAGAGGTCGTCGCACCACCGACACGTATGGGGTGATTTTTATTGTATTATTGAGTCATGTATTAGTGTCATTTAGTGTCTTTATGCATTTTAAATATTTATTTGTTTTATTTGTCGCACTTCTTATTTTGCCTTATTTAGATTTTAGTCCTTTTTCTTGAGGACAATGCAAAAGTCTAAGTTAGGGGGGGTCATAAGTGCGTATTTCTAAAACTTCACAAATTTTCAAAAATGCCCAAAAATTTTAAAAAAATCATAAAATCTTGAAAAACCCAAAAATGTTTTTTTGTTCAAAATAAATAAAAATTGGAATTCAAAATTTTCGAAAATATCATTAAAAGTCAGTTTAAAGTCTCAAGTTGTAAAATTCAAAAGGCACAAAGCCGGAATTGACCAAAGATGGAAATTGAGCGAACGTAGGCGACTTAACGAATAAATGTGAAGATTAGCAACCCCGGTGAGATTCGAGCCTTTCATTTTTGTAAAGTTTATAAATCAATCTGAGTTAATTGTTAACTCAAAAAGTTCTTTTCATCATCTAATAAGTCGTCGAGGATCTCAATTCTTTCACTTTGATCGGTTTTGGAAAATGTGTGTGAGATTGTCTTGAAAATGTGCTAAAATTGATCTCTAAACTTAATTCATCTCGAAACGCACATGGTAACGAAATTAGTATTTTGGACAATGAAGTGGGCCCTCGTTTTTCACCCAAAAATATTGGCCAGAAAAAGTAGTGAAAAATTACCCCTTTTGTAACCCAAATTGAGCCGAATAAATTTTTTCCTTTCATTTGACAACCCGAAAAATCCCAACTGGCCCGGAATTGTGAAAAGGGGACAATCCAAGAAATTAAGTCCGGAAAGTGCAGAAAAAAGGGCAAGAAAAAAATAGCGATGCTCAATAAAAATAGCAAGAAAAGAAAAGCGTGAAAATAGAAAAAATAGAAAAATAAGAAAAAAAATGAGCAAAGGCCCGGAAACGCACTAACGGTCATCATAAGAACACTTTACAATTCCAATTTTCCTGTACCACTCTCATATGACCCAATACACCTTCAACCTGTAAAAGTCCTAATCGAGTCCAAAATTGCGAAATTGGTTACCGCGTGGAGAGATAAAACACCAAAAGATAATAAAAGAGAACAAAAACGTGAATTAGAGGCAATGGCCCCGTCTTCTTATATCCGTACTCTAATGATGAGATCCGATTGCTATAAATTTTTGTCTTTTTACTTGTATACGTGAACTTGGTTTCACAACGTTTACTCTTATAAATCATGCATACCGAGAGAATAGCCACATTCCGAGTGATTCGTTTGTGAGAGCATCCCGTGAGATTTTGAAATCAAAATGAATTTTCGGATAAGTAACGCAATGGTCAATCGGTGGAAATGAGCGGTTACATTTTTGATTTCACACACGCGCACTATGATTTAAGACTCTTGGACACGATTTGATGATGACTATTTTCTGGAAAAGTTTGAATTATACAATTTTTGCGTATTTTAAGTTTTCTTTGGGTCAAATTTTGTGGGTATATTCTCTGCAAACCCTCATGAGACACAACTCGTTCTACTAGGGTAACCTAGATATTTAAAGGCTTGTTGTATACGCTAAATGCAATCGCTTGCCCACGAAAGAGGTATTCTATCCCATTTTCGAGTTAAACCATGTTTTGATTCTTTTACATTTCTCGAGACGATCAAAGTTCTAAGTTAGGGGGGTTTGATTAGGCATAAATTCTTCCCATGTATCCCTTTAATTTAGAAGCTTTTATCTCTTCGCGAAGTGTAATTCAAGTGGATTTATATCATATCATTACTATTGACAAGTTCTAGCAAGTACACCGAGTTTCGTGTATGTTTCATCTATTTCGCAGGTGTTTAGTGATTTGATTCAAGTTCCGTACCAAAAGCTCCAAAGAAGAACAAGAAGGAAAGGTTTCTGCAACAACTGACAAGATGGAATCGAACCCAAGGCAAAGAAAAATATCTGAATCCATCCTGGGGAAGTCTCTGTAAAGGCTGAACACAACAGAACCGAACCGAAGTGAGGAGAAAACGAACCGATCCTACATCTGGAAAACTTCCTGTGAAGAGTAAAAAAGATGGAACCGAACCGAAGCAGAGAAATAAAGAACTGATCCCATGCTCAAAGAATTCTCTGTAAAAGCTGTCAAAGACAGAACCGAACCGAATCCCTTAACAGGATCGGTTCCGTTCTCGATTTTCCGGAATTATCCACTTGTAAAAATTAGAATCCTACTTGGTTTAAACTCTTTTATTCCGTTGAGGATATGTTGTAAACTCCTCCCAACATATGGAGGAGGCTTCTGATTCATTAGGGAAGCTCTGTAATTAGTTTTAGAGGAGAAATAACATAAAAACCCTAGTTTTGATTCCAGTTGCAATTCAAGTAAATTCCTTCCAATTCCTTCTTTTATTATTGCAGTAATTCTTTTGTTAGTAAGTATTGCTTATTCTCTTCATCTTTATTCAGAATTAAAAATGGTTTCTTTAATTCCAAACGCGTTGTCTACCAATTTTCATATGTCAGGATAGATTTCTAAGCTCGGGATGCATGAACTTAACCTGATGTGGTAGTTGTATGTGAATAAAATTAATCCTCTAAATTTAATGATTTTCTTACGACCGTATTGCGTAGAAATATGACAATTGTATATCTTTGGATCTCGTTTGCTTCAGGGTAACCGAGATGCTTCAGAATTCAATTCGAGTGTAACTATCACAATACCGATTTACTCGCCCTCTGATTAAGTATGGTGCGGGCTTGAACCTCATATACGTAATGCTTGGGAGTATTAGATTCTGGATCTAATTAACCACTTAAATTTATGATCAGTTTTACACCATCAATACACTAGGGTTGAGGGATTGTATTCTCATCATGTTTTCTTCATCATATAGTTCAAGTTTAAGTTCAATCATTATCAGTAATTTAGGTAATTTAGAATAGTTGCATTCCATTCTTTGGTACATTAAATAAATATTTTCAAAATTACATTTAGTGGTAGTCTATTCCCAAAACAGATCATCTTTTCCTTTTTCTTTAGAGTCAGAGTTAGGATTCCTTCTTCTGTCCAACGTCGTTACAACTCTGTTATCCTGTTTCCCTGAGGATCGATACCCGACTTATCAGATTATTACTTGGGCGACAGGCTTGCACTTGAGCCTAGAGAGTACGCACTTCTGAGACACATTCTTAGTCTCGTCAGTTTCCATACTTCTACGGCAGCCAAAGTTATTTTATCCGTTTCGTTGTCATTTATCACAGGAGCATCCTCATTAATGAACTTTGGAAGGTTTGGGGTAGTTAAGTAAAATAACATTTTTTTTATTTCCACCTTTTAAAATCAAAACCATTAAATTTTTTCGATTTTTCTCCATGTGATAAATGAGTAGTAGATACGGTAGTAGGAATATTAATAGATAGCTCATTCAAAGGAATATTAGCAGGCACATTTCAGATGATGATGTAGTCATTGTTTATGTTAAAGATTTAACAGAATTATACAATATGAAGATTATAAATATTCTCGAATATACGTGAAAAAAATTGTAATATAAACAGTTTATTTTTATCGAAACAGATTGTATTATATTTGATAAAAAAATTATTATAAAATAACTATTATTTTAATAACGTTCCAAATATGTGGAGAATTTATTTAGTAAGAAAGTAATAAGCACAGTTGAGTTAAACAAAGATACTTTCGTCTTAAGATTGTTGTTCCTTACAGATATATAATAATCGGTAATATATTAAATAAATGTCGAAACAAAAAATGCATGATGAATATATTAAAACAATATGGTATTCAAGAACGAAACAGAAAGATGAACTTATAGTTTGTGATTTTTTAATTCACGTAGCGAATTTAAGACAGAGTCGGACGTTGCACAATCTCTTCTTAAGACAAAATTCGCCCCCACTTATGGTGCTTATGACAGGAACAATGGGCGTCTTTCTCCCACGATAAAACGGTCTTCAATTACCACAGGAAGCACTGCAATGTGGTGGTTCCACAAACTAACGATGGTGATAAACTCTTTGACTTTTAAGGAGGATGAAGTTTGGGAAGAAGTGATGAATTTTTTATGTTGGAAAACCGAACAGTGGGATGTTTATTTATAGCCTTTAATGGGTAGCTTTTTCCGAAAAAGTTGTGATTGTCTAGAACAGTCACAACCCATCAATGTTCCTGATTAAATCAGGAACAGTCGCATCTCTTCAATGGTTTTGATTAAATCTCGTTCTCAGGATGTTTTAATTAGCGTAATTTATTAATTAATTAAAACTGTTGGGATATCCCAATGCATCTAATGCCTAGTTCCAATTTTGGGGTATATAACTTCAACACTTTCTCACATTTTTTTCAATGTAGGACAAAACTTTTATATTAGTTACATTATGTAGCTTGTGTTCAAGTAGGTTAGTTTGAGTCCAAATATTTCATTCATTCCTTAATAGTTTTAAACGAATGAATATACCCCGCTATTCTCCTCTCGACGAGGATCGCGTAGGTGCTTTGACTCGTCACGTTTGACGTGTGGATCTCACCTAAAATAAATCTCAAAGTTTACCTTAATTAAACTGAAATTCTAATTTTTATATAATTTCTTGCAACCATAATTAGATATTGAGAGGTAAAATCTTTTTAAGTTGAAAAAGTAAATAATTTATACCGGAATGAGTGAAAATTTACCGTGACCACGTGTGTAGCATAAAAGCAATTTTGAGAGGCTAATACGGGAAAACAAGAAAAAGTTGGATGATTTGTCCAAAATGAGAATCCACCACAGCTCCCAAACTCACACCAACCGTGGAATCTGAATTGCCACGTGTCAAATTCCCATTATCAGTCATGGATTTCATTGGATGAGATTAGATTCAATAACAGCCCTCATCCACCCTCCGTCTTTCAAATTGAGAGGTACAATCAATCCAAAAAATGGCAGCAGAGATGGCCTTAGTGAAACCCATCTCCATGTTCAAACTAGGCGGGCCAAAAACAAGCACCCCTAGATACACAAGTGTGGTGAACATGTCAGCAGGCACCACCTCAAAGCCCAAGGGAGGCAAGAAGGCAAACATAAAGGAGACATTGCTGACACCCAGGTTCTACACCACGGACTTTGACGAGATGGAGATGCTTTTCAACACGGAGATCAACAAGAACCTCAAGCAAGAGGAGTTCGAGGCTCTGCTGCAGGAGTTTAAGACAGATTACAACCAGACACATTTTGTGAGGAACAAGGACTTCAAGGAGGCTGCTGATCAAATGCAGGGACCCATTAGACAGATTTTCATTGAGTTCTTGGAGAGGTCTTGCACTGCTGAGTTCTCCGGTTTCCTTCTCTACAAGGAGCTTGGCAGAAGGCTCAAGGTGACACTCCACTATTCACTTCATTTTTAACAACGCTTAATCATTTATCTCGGACACGCTTTTCAAACCTCACTTATTATATATACGCCCTCTTTTTTTCTTGAAACTATACTAGTGTGCAAATTTGTGGCTAGTCTATATATGTATTTGTATATGTTTCCCTGTACACAGTTGCTTGAATTGCTGGATATATGGCTTACTGAAATTTCACAATCCAAATCTTTGCCTTGAATATGGGTTTACTATGACTGCTTTTTATCCAATTTGTCAGCACTAACAATAAAAGGAAGTAAGCTAACTGCCTCATTTTACCTGTTCATATAATTGGTCAAACTGTTGTATGGTTGAATTTGGATTTATTGTTCAATTTGTCAGCACTAACTATAAAAGGAAGTATGCTAACTACCTCATTTTGTGAATATAATTTACGTCTATATGTACTGAATTTTCTGACAAAAGTTCTAACATATTTGATATCTGTAAACTTGTACTCTAAATTTAATGCGTGTCACTTAGTCTCAAGATTTCTGGTTCAAGTCATAGGGAATTCGTGTAATTTATCCAAAATACCCTAATTTTAATTACGCAACGCACGTGCGCGCGCGCACACACGCATATAATCACTGGATTTTCAAGTTCTTAGTCCAAATGTGCTGTAAAGAAATTACCAGAACTGTTTACATTCTTGCATAACTAGCTTAATTTGTAAAGGAGCTCCAATTATTCAACTAACTTATTTGGCAATTGAATATGCAGAAAACCAATCCTGTCGTGGCAGAGATTTTCTCTCTCATGTCTAGGGATGAAGCCCGACATGCTGGGTATGCTCACAAATTCAACATTATCCTTTGAATATGGTTACACTACATAGTTCATAGAACAGATGTGTATTATTATAATTTTGTTTGGCAGGTTTCTGAACAAGGGTTTATCTGATTTCAATTATGCATTGGACTTGGGGTTCCTAACAAAGGCTAGGAAATACACTTTTTTCAAGCCAAAGTTTATTTTCTACGCAACATATTTGTCTGAGAAAATTGGGTACTGGAGATACATAACCATTTACCGTCATCTCAAGACCAATCCCGAGTACCAACTTTATCCCATTTTCAAGTACTTTGAGAACTGGTGCCAGGATGAGAATCGTCACGGTGATTTCTTCTCTGCATTGATGAAGGCGCAGCCCCAGTTCCTCAATGACTGGAAGGCCAAGTTGTGGTCACGTTTCTTCTGCCTATCGGTAATACTCAATACTCAACAATATATTGTTTTAGAACTTGTGGTATATGAATTGATAGTTCTAATTGCCTGTAGTTAAGCAATACTAAAGTTCAAAGCTCAATTTAATTCTGATTCTCTTATGCAGTCATTTTTATTCATCCCACGAGTTCTTTTGTGGTAATTTGATCATGGATTTAGCATCCAAATATAAGCCTTGTTTTGTTCAAGGTGAAATCTTTTTCAGCCGGGCAAAGTGAGATTAAATTTAGGGTTATTTTGACTTTAACCTTTATCTTTATGTCCACTTTTGACACCCTCTGCCAAAATAAAGAAAGAAAGAAACTTGAAATACACTCCCATGTTGGCTGTGTAAGCTGAACTTTTTTGCATATATTATGTAAGTAACTCAAACTTTTTTGGGGGAGGATTTAAGTGAAAGTTGGGCGTTAAAGACGAAATAACCCTAATATCTAACTAGTTAAGTAATACGAATATTTTAAGCTCAATTCAATTCTAAATGTCTTATTGTGGCTTGCATATTCATCCTGATTGTTCTTATGTGATAAACTTAATTGCGGATTTGAATTCTAGTTTTGATCCCTGATTGGTTCAGGGTGAAATATTTATTCTTTTCACCTGAGGGAAGTAAAATAGAATTTAACTTGCACTTCATTCTGATTGAAATATTTTTCATGTGCATGGAAGTAAAATAATATTCAACTTGTTTCCCCGGTGAAAATTATTTCGCTCCAAACCAAATGAGCTAATTTCCACAATTTCATTAATAACTAGCTGCAAAGTGACTATTCGGCTAACGCAGAGAGTTTCCTACTTATCTTGAATTTATACCCTTGTCTTACATATCAACAAACATTTATTCAGGTATATGTGACAATGTATCTGAACGATTGCCAAAGAACAGCTTTCTATGAGGGCATTGGGCTCAACACAAAGGAGTTTGACATGCATGTCATCATTGAGGTAAGCCCGTGTTAACTTATTTGATATTGCTTCATGCATTTGTTTCAAATTTTTTTATTCCATATATAATACAACCCTGTCTTGATATTTTCCTGTTAACTTTTTGACATCTTACCCATATTATTGCTTTTTTCAATATCATTTCATTTGCATATTTAACAAAAGGCTGGGAGCTTAAGGCTCAGTTTGGTTTGTGGATTTGCTGAGGGAAAGAAAATGATTTTTTATCATATTTTAAATTTTGAAATAAAAATGTTGAAATAAATTGTCAAGAATTACAATACAGAAAAAGGGACGTTAGATTTGATGGTAAAAGGATTTTCCCTTGCTTCCCATGATAACCAAACAATGAGAAGTTAATCCCTTTACATTTTAATTTATGATCTCTTCATAACCCACATCCTATCTTTTTTGCTTCTTTCCCGCTCAACACTTTTGTAGTAAAAAAGGATTAGTACTATTTCATTTTCTAAGCCCTTTTATATCTGCTGTTCTTCATGCTGATAGTACAGGGAGAAACAGGCTCTATTTTTGGTTGTTCCAAAGATATACCAGTAAATCCAAACACTTAATCATATATTAATAATAAGCCAATAATTACATCAAATACACGATCTAAAACCAATTTTAAGAAAATATTATTGTTGTATTTTTTGGGACAGCAAAACGTAATTTTGATTGGGTCCCTGAAACTTTATTTCTGCAGACAAACCGCACAACAGCTAGGATATTTCCAGCCGTATTGGATGTTGAGAACCCAGAGTTCCAGAGGAAGTTGGACCGGATGGTGGTCATTAACAAGAAACTAATTGCAGTCGGTGAAAGCGACGACAATTCTCTAGTGAAGAATTTGAAAAGGGTCCCACTTATTGCAGCATTAGCATCTGAGCTGTTGGCTGCGTATCTCATGAAACCCATCGATTCTGGCTCTGTTGATGTTGCAGAGTTTGAACCGCAACTCGTCTATTAATTGAAGTGTTTTTTGGTAGAGGAGGACTCGCAACTCGTGCCTTTCTTCACATGTTTTATTTGGACTCATTGATTATTGTTTCAAAAGATGGTGCATGCAACTGAGAAAACATTACTCTCTTGTATTTTCTGTAAAAATAGAAGGATTTGCTTAATTACCAGCTTCTCATTAGGTCAACACTTCTTAGCAGCAATATTCAGCTTCCATTATCCGTACAATCTTCTCTTTTTGGTAGAAGAGGACTCCCACTATCGTTTTTCTCTCTTCCTTCCTTTCAGTTCATCTTCCCATGAAAATACTCGCACCACGCATGGCAGGCCTTGAATTTTAAGGGTTCTCTTCTAGGTGAACTTTTAAATGTGGGATCTTTTAATATATGTATGACAATTTTCTTTTTTGATAAGTAAAACAAATACGATAATGGCTTGTAATGGCCTGTTTTTACCCTTTGGGTACATTTTTTAGCGAAAAGGATAGACAATGTCAACATTTTTTTTAATTAATTGCCTCGCAAGACACATTGGTAGGAATAGGAAGATAGCCAAAATTGTAAGAGCACGGAAAAGGGTTTCATTTGTGGCTAGGTAGCCGTCATTGATAATGTCCCATAGTGTTACAATATCGAATTTTTTAATGTAAATTCAATCTAAACAATATTGTGATATTGTATTAATGTATGTCCGGCATAAGGACTTTCAAATTTAAATAAATTTCCTTCTCTTAAGTAATGTTAATAAAGTTTGGGCCAGTCATGATGTCACATAATTACACGATCATGAAAGATTGCTTACTATAGCAATGTTACTAGACATAAAAAATACATAGAAATAATTTGATTTGTCAATTATTATATAAATGCAACTATTTACATGCAGAACTCACTTTTGGACCAATTAATTATTGTAATAACAAACTTTTTATAGCATAAAATTGACTATTTGTTGTCAAAATAGTTTACCTGCATTATTGATTGGAAGACAAATATAGTCCATGATAACTCCTTTGTAACGAGTTCTACTTGGAGAAAAAATGCATCATAGTTAATTACCTAGAAAGAATGAGGTAATTAAATATCTGTGGAAAGCATCAAATATTTTGTTATAAATGCTCAAAGCTTCACGAACAGGTACTAAACCATATACATTAAATAGTACAAAGGTACTTCTTGCCAAAACATCATCTCTTAATCATCAATTACTCTGTCATGACACAAATAAGTGCCGCATGATCAGTGATGTCCAAGACCGGATCCGAGATGTAAAAGATGGACCTCACTGCTGAACGAAATGCAAGCTCAAGGATGAGAACTGCCTCCTCTTAGAATGTGGAAACACAAGAGGCTAATCAAACTGTACGTGGAGGCTCGTCATTAACAAGACAATGTAACTGCGTAATTGTTTTTTTTCATGTACACTTCGCATATCTTGTGTTTTTCAAGTGGAGTGGAGTAATGCATACTTGTAAGTTTTTATCCTAAGTTCTTGTCCCAATTGTATTAAAGTGATGTAAATACATTTGAGATACAAAAGTTTGATGCCCTAGGGATACAAAACTCCTGATGAAAACTTTGTACGTATATCTGTGGATATTAATGTTGGGGAGCTGCCCACCAATCATACCCTTATAACACAATAAAGATGAAATCAAGAGAGAACAACAAGATATACGTGATTCACTAATTTAATTACATTCATAGAGAGACCCGATTGCATTAGATCTAAAGTACAATAGAGAATAAACTAAAGATAAATTACATACCATTTACTCTCCTACTTAAAACACATATAACCATTGTAAACCAACTCTCAACTCAAGTGAATCAAAGTTCTAAACCTATAATTTCTTGAATCTTCAATCTCATGCTTTTTAAGTGTTTTACCCACCTACCACTCCTCATGTGAAGAAGTGAGAAAACCCCTCTCAATATATATAAAATATACCCTCCATACATGAAACACTCACACAACCCATCTTCCACATGTAAACAATACCCATGGATGAGATTGAAAGTCATCTCTGTTGGAACAGTTATCGTTTGCAAGTGGATTTCTTTAAAACGTGAGTGTCCCTTAGTCCCACGTCGGTAAGATGAGAAAATTGGTTCGAGTTAATATATTCTTTGTTTGAGGCTAATGGGCAAGTACTTTGGGTATTAGATGTTTTGTGTGTATGGGTGGGAGATTTATTGGGCCAAATCACATATGTGCGCGCGCCGCCGCCACCACCGACTGTCCGTCCCGGTCCATGCCCAGGTCTTGGGCTCATTAAGAAATAATTTTTTGGACAAATTAATTGACGGTTTTTTAGGCCCTTAAAAATTATATTTTAATGGTTTTTTTAAATTCTGAAAAAAATAAAAACGTGACTTCTTTAACGTTGAAAAAGTCTTCCACTTGCCCATATTTTCCTGTTTTCTCTCCACGTTTATGCCCATTAACGTAAAAACAAAAAAATCATAATAAAAAGAGGTGGAAGCCTCCGTTTTTTATATACAGTTCCCAACACAGAAAACGATTTCCATACAGTTCATCTTTCACAATTATACAGTTCCGAATTTTTTTTTCCAGAGTAAATTTTACAGATTAATTATATTACCAGAATCGAGCAATATATATTTCAGAATGGATATTGATTGAATGAATCTGGTTCGTGCTACCGATTTATATTTTGGGGTTGTTTTATCCTGGGGGTGACGAGGCAATTGAGACTGTCGACACAATTTGGGGCAGAGTCACGAAACACCTTAAAGAGAGCGACATTGTCCGCGACTCAGCCATCATTCTAGTCTATCCAGTTCCGAATTTCTTATGTTTTTCTGTCTCGGTTTATCAGCTCCTAATTGGGTAATTTTGTTCCTTATTTAATTCTGCATTTAAATTGCTGGTATAACAATCTCTCACCCCAAAATCTCACCTTAGGAAGAACCTCACATGTTCCTTGAAGACTCTCTCTTAAGCCATCAAAGAGCTACAAAACTTACGGTAAACACTCTCACGACGATCTATTATACTTGGGAGAACTTGCATCACAAAACTTCAATTTAAACCATGAAACAGTCCCTCATATGTTTGATGGAACCATCACCAGGACTAAGAAACCAAAAACCACAATTAGTCCTGATAACTTTTTCCTATTGAAAAACTGATGTGAATCAAGAATTAGGAGTTAGTTTTAGTATTTTAGGATTTGTATTTTTGCTATTTTCTTTTATTTCCTTTATTTGATATATTTTCTTTTCTTAGTTATTTGTTTAGTATTTAGAAGAAGGAAGATTGTTGGTTTTTAGGGACGTAATTGTAATTAGATTCTTAGCTTTAGAGGCAAGCAACCTCCTTTCTATAAATACTAATATGTAGCCTCATTTGAGGCATTCTTCCATTTTATGAGATAGTGATTTGAAAGAATTTAGATAGATTTATCTCTTCTTGCTCTCATTTAGCGTCATTTAAGTCAATTGGTATCAGAACCTAGTCGGTTCTACCCGTTGTTGTTGTTGTTGTTGTTGTAAAACGAAAACTCGTAAATAACGTCAAGGTGGGTCCAAGAAAAGATTAATACCTCCGCGAAAACTCCTAACGCTCATCTTTTAGAGGCCATCAACCGATTGATGGCCCGAATGGATGAATTCGACGCTCACCTCCCTCCACCACCACCTAAATTGTCATTACACCATGACCCTCTCCTCCTCCAAATTTCGACCTATCCCCTCCACCACCCCCACAGACACCTCGAACCACCCACCATCATTAGCCCTAACCCTAACTCCACCCAAGCTTCCGCAACCCCCAAAAAATCAAAACCCTAACCCTATTTCACCCACTACCACATCAAGAATCACCATCCACCCTCTGCCGCGCATTCTCCACACCAGCAAGGGAAGAACCCTTGCCTATCCCCACCAGATTCATCAATCAGCCCTTCTGACCCGAACCAACTGTCGCCCAGCCTTCCCCGAGCCCATCGACCCCCGACCTGCCCTCTTGACTATCGCCGCACTGTTACAACCAATTACAGCCAACGGGAGGGGTATGGTTTGATTGGTACTACTAGGAATTCCACAGAATTGCAAGGGCAGACCGCCACCAATCACGAACAACCGGAAGTGATCCCCGACCATGCCAAGAAATAGCACCGAGACTGCCGACCGACCATATCTTTCTTCTGATTCAACCCATGTTCCGCCTAAGCCTCCCAAATACCCAACCGATCCTTCCGTGACTCTCGGCATTCCTAAAACCCAGTCGAACCTATCCTAAAACCATCGACCTTTATTACCCACCCGATTTCCCAAAAAAAAAAAAACCTCAAGCCCTATGTTCCCCATCCTCAAGAAAATCTAGAGTTTCTACCCTTGATGTCCAAGAATCCACAAAACCAAACCCTAACACCACCACATACCCCCTTTTTCTCGGATCCTCTCACGAACATGTTCAAGAACTAGGATTTGGCATCCAAAACTATGTTTTTTTATTCGGGTGGTAGTTATTTTTAATGATGCACATGAGCGGCATGAGGAAGAAGATGATCTTGACACAATAAATGAAGAATCTTCTTCAAAATTTTCAGCAAATTACGTTTCGGCCCCTCAAGTTATGCCTCTCTTTCGCACATTTTGGGAATTTTTGCATTCGACCTCAATTTTAATGTTCGAGGACGAACTTTTTCGAATGCGGAGAGAATGATGTGAATAAAGAATTAGGAGTTATTTTTAGGAATTTATTGTATTATTGTTACTTTCTTTTATTTCCTTTATTTGATGTATTTTCTTTTACTAGTTGTTTGTTTAGTATTTAGAAGAAGGAAGGTTGTTGGCTCTTTGGGAGGTAATTGTAATTAGATTCATAGCTTAAAGGCCAAGCAACCTCCTTTAAATGAGGCATTCTTCCATTTTATGAGATAGTGATTTGAGAGAGTTTAGAGATATTTATCTTTTCTTGCTCCCATTTGGCGTCATTTACGTAAAAAACAAGGGTGTTAAGAATGCAAACTAGACTAACTAAATTGATGGTACAAATTTAGTTCATTTCATTTTATTAGATTTTTAAACTCATTTAGATTGGATTGGATTGGATTGGATTGGATATGCAATTTTAAAAACAAATTGATTAATATTGATCAACAATAAACCAATTCAAGTTTATGATTTTTTAAATCCAAACGTGAGATATATTACGTTCCTATTGTCGATTACATACAACCTATACCATAGCTTCTATTAATTTATTGTGTTTCATATTGATTCATTTCTCCAGAGATTGTAGCATTACTAAATTCATCATCTTTTTTGAACTTTTTGTTGCATTTTTAAATTGTGGTGGTTAGATTGAATTCAAAATCAACCAAATTAATAGAAGAATCTACAAAATGGAGAGAGAGAACAATCAAAACATCCAGGTCAAAAATCAATTAAACCACCAGTAATACTTCAATGTCTCTAAAGGCTCTATTTAGTTTGGGGTGATGTAATTTTCACCTTAGGTCAAAAGTAAATTGATAAAAAAAAATGTTCACTTATATAAAGTTGATTTTCACTGTTTCTCCAAAATTACAGAATCATAAGATGTACACGTATTAAAAGTTTACACCAACAAAATTTATGAATTTAAATAAAGAAAATAATTTTCACATGGTAAATGTATTTCAGCGTGAATTAAACAGTGCCAAATACATAATATATGTGTGTATCAACAAACTAGGCAATCAGTTCTTAGTTTGGCCCGCAAATGTCAACTTTGAGCCACATATGTCAGCTGCTTTAGTTTTCTGGTCATGCACACATGTCAGTTTTCGAACGACCGAAATTAAGTTCCCGTCCCGGTCCAGTCAAAGGCCGACCATACCTCTCAGGATTAAGGGATTCAGGGGGAAAAACTAACTCCACTCTTGGCTTAACCCCATAAGATTGCCCAATTTTGAAGAAAAAAACATTCCAGTTTACGATTCATTCCAGGCCAACCACTTGGGTTTTATTGGGATTAATTGATTCCACAAGAAAATAATTGAAATTATCGGTAGTCTATATTAGCAGACCTGATGCACAAAACAAATCAAGACAGTTAGCTGCTCTAGAAGATTCCCCAAACAGTTAGAATAACTAATTCTGTTATTAGTTTGCTGATGTAATATCTATATAAAGGCAAATGTATTCTTTAGCATGTATGAAAAAATAGAAAACCAAAAACACATTATCTTCTTTCTCTCTCTACTCTCTTTCTTTTATGTTACTGTAAATTCAAGATAGTTTACATGGTATCAGAATAAATCAAAGAGATTAACATCTCACGATCCAACTCCATGGCTTCCTCTTCTTCATCTACAAATTATCAAGCTACCACATCCATGGCGGCTGCGATCACTCAACATCCATATTCTCCAATTTATCTCCATCAAATATTTTTAATCTAGTCTCAATTCGTCTTGATTCAACCAATTATGTGACTTGGAAGTACCAGATAATTGCAATTCTTAAAGCACATTCACTATTGGATTTGTTGATGGTACAAATTTACCTCCACCATCCACAATTGCAGAATCTACTCAACCTAATCCTGAATTTTTTCAATGGACAACTATGGATCAAGTACTGCTCGCTCTTATTAATGCCACATTATCTCCAATTACTCTCTCTCATGTAGTTGGACACATAACTTCTAGAGATGTTTGGCTTTCCCTTGAACGAAGATTTTCTTCGAGTTCTCGATCCAATATTCTACAATTAAAGACAAACCTACAAACCATTACCAAAGGCTCAGATTCTATAGATCAATACATGCAAAAGATCAAAGAAGATCGTGATAGTCTTGTTGCTATTTCTATTACTATTGATGATGAAGATATTTTTATCTATACTCTCATTGGTCTCCCAAACTCTTGCAGTGCATTCAAGACCTCTATATCTACTACGTCTCAAGCTATATCAGTGGAAGAATTACATGTGCTTCTCAAAGTGAAAGAATAAGCTATTAATTAGTTGTCTGATTCCACTAATAATGTTTGTTAACGAAAATGTATTTATCCCTTAATTAATACTTAATTTATTTAATTATAATTAATGTATATTTTAGTTTAAATGTAATATATTGATTTTGATGATTCCAAACATACTTTTTATCACCTGTTTCTTATTTTATAATATAATTTTATTTGTACAATTATATATATGTACTTGTGTAATAGTTAATATAATTATTAAGCATATTATTTTATTTCATTTTTTTTGTCTATAATATATTATTTTGTAAAACTGTTTATATATGCATTTAGTTTCATGTAGATACTTTTATTATTATTATTATTATTATTATTATTATTATTATTATTATTATTATTATTATTATTATATATATATATATATATACATTTTATTTATTTATTATTCCTTACCCTTCCTTTCTAGTTATAAGTAAGACCTCTTTACATGTCTATATGTATCTTTTTTAATGTTCTCATGAGATCCCATGCATGAAAGCAGGTGGCAACTTTTGTTAAGCATTAACTGACTACAATTCCTTACATGCTAATATTTTTTTTTTCATTCATAAACTTTTATTTCCTTTCCTGTTGTGTTATAAGTTGTCGAACAACTTCATTACCTCAAGTCTTGCCCGAGATTTTGAAATCACTTTCTCTTTTTCACAAGGCAGTGACTAGATATGTTAAGAAAATGTACAAACCATTATTTCGTTTATTGATATCTTTAGACTTAGTGGTGCCTTAAGCCTAGCTAAGCTAATATACTTTTTCGTCCTTTTACTATTGACTGATTTGAATACACCTGCATGTTTCGGCTACTTATTAATTATGATTTGACCCTACACACTTAACATGATACCTTCTACTAGACTTATCCGTCTAGACCTGCTATGTGTTAAAAGAGTTCGCCATAGCTGTTAAGGTTTAGGTTTCTAAACCTAAAATGTTGTCAGGATAGCTTTCGGCCATAGAAATCTCTACACCTGCTTTGATCGTTAGATTTGACTGTACCTGCTACTACACCGTTTTGGTCATATCTATAGTCATCCATTTTCTAATAGTACTCGATTTTTAATAGGTTTATTTTATTTTAAACCTTAGGTGGTTTCGTACATAAGGTGTGCCTGTTAGGTTTGTTACGAGTGGATTGATTACACCTGCTATTGGATTTTTCTCTCGGACCAATTATTAAACCAGATGTAATTTTTCATACATATTATATATCTTACATATGTACTTCGGGAACCACTTGTAGCTGTCATGGTCAGCTTCCTACTTGTTCTTTAGTTCGGACAGTCTGTGCTGAGTCACTTCTTTTAAATACATATGTTTAAACCTCGAGCCATGTGAATTTCTTCAAACACGCAAATAAAAATAGTTTATCAGTACAGATTTTAGAAGAAGGTTACATTTATATATTAGATTTGATATTATCTCTTGGACTAACATTCTTTCTGCAGAAAATATATGGGTCATCTACCAAGCCACTTTCAATCACATATATTTTCAAATTACCATTTTTGTGCTATAGTAGCTATATTTTTATGGAGAAGATAAAAATGAAGATTTGCATATCATATTTGGAAATTATTTTTAGCTACCTCATCTCAGCTAAATCAGGAGCATTTAATGCTCAAAATGCATGTGTCTAACAACTAGATTTTGGAAGACACATTTAAAGCTTTGAAGAGCTGCATTGAAGACACACTTGAATGAGAATATGATCAAGACTTGATATATTATTGAGAGCATTTATTTTACTACTAAGCTACACATTCAAGAGAGCAATTAATTTTATTATCTGCTCAATCATTGAAGAAGAAGACTCGTGCCTACTTCAATATCATTTATTGAAGTCTCATTAAAGAAGGAGAAACTCAGATAACAAATTGTATTTTAAGGAGTTTCATGATTGTACCTTGTACTACAAAAAATTCAGATTTGTTGCGAAGCTTTGTTGAAGCTTCGGTTTGTACCGGTAATTGGTTCCTACCCGCAAGTGGGCCACGGGGTTTGAAGCTCGGAGTTAGCTTGCAAATATTTTTACGTGGTGGTTTGATCCTACCCGCAAGTAGATCAGGTTTAGTGAAGAGCAAAGTGCGACACCCCGCCTAATTAATCCCGGGTGATCAGTCCTAAATCAAGTTAGAACAGGTTTCTCATTTGGTCCATTCTTAGCATCACTGTCGTCTTATATAATTACTAACCACCTAAGTGAGAAAAATAGACTGGTGCCAATTTTTATCTTTCATTATTTAAACAAACACCCATTCGGAATATAAAACTATATAACAATCACAGATAACTGAATTAATCATCCACAAGTAAAAACAATTGACCGAATAAACCAACGGTCCAAATAATAAATCCCGTAAAGACAAGAATAACTCCCAACAAGTCTAATACAAATAAATGGAAAGTGAGCAACATGCTCGAATACTAATCATGAACTTCTACATTTAAGAATGAAGAATGAGGCGTCTATCAAAACCCCGCAACATCCACATAAGTTGCAGCAACGGATCCCTGGAATATAGTCAAGGCTGGCGTCCCTGTGGTTGGACACCTAAAAGGTTTTTAAAAGTTTTTATAGCAAGGGTTAGTACCCAAAACATTTGAAAAACATTTAACAAATGATTAACTTGCAGTAATAAATAAATATGCATGCTCTTCATATTTTTAGTTAATAACGCACTCTCTTGAGGACTTCCTTACCCTTCCTCTATTATACCCTACAAATGCTTTAATTAAATTACCTAGTTACTCATCTCATGGCTAGATAATTAACAAAGTTCCTTTATACCCACCCTACTCTAACTGAGTATGTAGTGATTTTGATATATAAGTTAGTGGTAACATCAACTTAACTAAATCACTTCCCTTTTTATATTCATATAACTTCTACACTTGTTATACCTGTGAACTAACTCACTTTTCATTAATATTCCGTATATAATTAATTATAAAATTATATACTTAAAATCATATTCCAGCATTCACCATCATACTGTAATATATATAATAACTTGCAACCTCCCGAGTAAAATACTCCCGGAATGTAAATTCTATAAAGTGCTATCCCACTAGGTACAATCACATAGCCTAGTTATCCCAAGTCAGAATTTTCACACCAACTTGATAAAAATAAAATAATTGGAGGCGGTCATATTCCTTCCCTGAAAGTGAGTTGTCCCTCGCCCATATAACGGACGCTATGACCTCGGGAATATACTCACCCTACTCCCCAAGCTAGGGGATTCATCCACTACGCGCAACCTCCCCCTATAGCACTATAGTAACAAATATCTAATCACTGATATTAATTGAGCACACCATATATATATATATACTAACGCCTCCGTATATATAAATATAAAAGTCCCGGCTATACCGTTCACTAAAATCCGTAACATAAGCCTATTAATATTATTAAGAGTTTATGGTCCAACTCTAAGTATTAATTAAATTGCACTTTAATTAATTTAGTTATTGTTGGTGTCGCCCCCACCATAAATTTGGACTTACTCCCGTAGCCCAAAATAAATTTACCCGAGTCACAATTCCCGACTCTAATTTATTAGCCTCAAACCCTAATTAATTTATCTACAATTAATTAGATTTAAACTCATGTATTTAATTTCTCAATAATTAATTACATAAGATTTTTTTTTAATAAATTTTCCCTCTTATATAACCAACTGGCGAAACTGCCAGATTCTGGCGACCGTCGATCGATCGACCCAGACCGTCGATCGATCGATCGAACAGGTCTTCGTCTTCTTCGCGAAGACAGGGCAGCCATGGACGGATTTTCTTAAACCCTAATCTCTTCTAACATGAGTTTTAAGCCTTCTTATCACCAGAGCATACTAGAAACCTTATTAGGATTACCCAGAAAACTTACAACAATCATCAATTCGTCCATAAACTACTGATTCATAAATTTTGGGGAAAACCTATCTTTTTCCTTAAACCCATTTTTACTCCAAATTTCTTCATTAAATTCGTTTTAATTTATCTGAATATCATCCTAACAGATACACATCAATATTCCAATATCAGATTTTACATAACTCCTCATAATTTCGGGCAAATCAGATTCATGTTTTCTTTTGAATTATCAAAACCCCATGTTTATACCATGAACACCAAAACGAATTTTTTAATTCATAACAGCACACAAATATGAATTTGAAAGACAGATTTTATGCTATTGCAAGTTATTCACTTGCCTTAGGTTTCGTAGTGTCTGAATCTTCAATGGATTCCAAGGTTGAAGATGACCTAGTTGGTTCTTTGAGATCCCCAAATTGGCTTTGGCTGCTGCTAGGGTTTCCGAACCCTTTAATTTCTTTCTCTGCTTAAGCTTAGCCAGCCCTTATTTCTTTTTTATTAAGTTAATTAATCCATTCCCGTTTTTTGACTGATGGGCCAAGCCCAAGTGACCAAAATGCCCCCGAGTGGGCCCGACTATGTCTAAAAACGTCCCGTGACCCGTTTACTACCCCTGGGTACACTTTTCTGACTATCTCTGCCCATCCGGACTCAACTGTACACTCAGAATTTGCATCCGAATTAATTTATAAAAATACTTTTCCCCCACCCAATATAGTCTATACCGACTTCCGGATGTGATAAGTACATATCTCGTCATTAATACTCGAAACGACGAAATTACATTATTACTATACACTCAGTAAATAATTTTCCCTAAATATTAACCATTCAATCCCAGATTAATATTTATATATTATTCTATCATAATTAATTCGTTAAATTACAACACACTAGTAATTTAGAATTTCCGAATTAATTAAATTTTAAATGTACCAAAAATACGGGGTGTTACATACTCCCCCACTTATAAAGGAATTTCGTCCCCGAAATTAGATTGTACCTGCGTTGAAAATCTCTGGATATTGTTCCCGCATATCCTCCTCTCGCTCCCAGGTAGACTCGTCAACATTGTGATGACCCCACTGTACTCTAACCAATGGAACAACCTTAGATCGTAATTTTCGCTCACTATGATCCAGAATAGCTACCGGCCTCTCCTCATACGAGATGTCTGGCTGTAAGTCGATCTCCTCGAGTGGAATGTGCCAAAAGGCTCTCTCGCTCCTTCGATATTTCTTCAGCGATGCCACATGGAATACATCGTGTATCCGCTGAAGATGTTATGGTAACCCAAGCTTATACGCCACCGGTCCCACCCTCTCAATAATAGGGAAAGGTCCTACGTAACGCGGTGCTAACTTACCCTTCTTGCTGAACCTCATCACCCCTTTCATTGGGGATACCCGGACTAAAACCTGGTCCCCAACTTCTAGCTCCACATGTCGTCGAGAAGCGTCAGCATAACTCTTTTGCCTGTCCTGAGCTATCCGAATTCTTCCTCGAATCAGCTCTATCTTGGAAGATGTCTCTTGAACAATCTCCGGCCCCAAGAGTTTGTTGTCCCCCACCTCTAACCAACAAACGGGTGAACGACAAGGTCTCCCGTACAGTGCCTCAAACGGTGCCATGCCAATCGTGAATTGGTAAGAGTTGTTATACGCAAACTCTACCAAAGGAAGATATTTCTCCCATCCTCCCCCGAAGTTCAAAATGCACATTCTGAGCATGTCTTCCAGCATCTGGTTAACTCTCTCAGTCTGTCCGTCCGTCTGTGGGTGATACGCTGTACTCAAGCGCAACTCCGTGCCCATTGCCTCCTGAAAGCTCTGCCAAAAGTGGGCGACAAAGATTTTGTCTCGGTCGGATACAATATTTATAGGCACTCCATGCAGCTTAACAATATCTGATATGAATAGCTGTGCATAACGCATCGTCTCGAAGTCTATGCGTACCGGTAAAAAGTGGGCCACCTTAGTCAACCGATCCACAACAACCCATATGGAGTCGTGACCCCTCTGCGATACAGGTAACCCTGTGATGAAGTCCATGGAGATGCTCTCCCACTTCCACACGGGAATTTCTAACGGCTGTAGCATCCCTGATGGTCTCTTGTGGTCAACTTTCACAAGCTGACACGTGGCACATTTCGAAACAAACTCCGCTATGTCCCGTTTCATTCCTTCCCACCAATACTGCCTCCTCATATCTTGGTACATTTTATCCCCACCGGGATGTACCGCAAATTTCGAACCATGGGATTCTGTCATAACAGCGTGCTTCAAATCCTCATCCTCTGGCACCATTAACCTCCCATTAAAGCGTAGGCCTCCTTCTGAGCTAATCGAGTAACCCTCTGCTCCCTCAGCTAACAACTGGCCCACCCTATCCCGACAAACCTGATCCTCAGCCTGAGCCTTCACAACTCGCATAATGATCTCGGGTGTGATGGATAAAGCTGACATGCAAGCCTTGGCCACGTCATCCTCATATTGAAGCTCTCTCCACTTCGCTTTCCATACCTCTGTTATCTCCCCCGTCGGCCTTCGGCTCAATGCGTCTGCTACCACATTGGCCTTACCAGGATGATACTGAATATCAAACTGGTAGTCCTTCACGAATTCTAGCCACCGCCTCTGCCTCATATTCAGATCCTTCTGAGTGAAGAGATACTGAAGTGACTTGTGATCCGTGAATAGAGTAAACTGCTCTCCTAGAAGATAATGCCTCCTCCTCAAAGCAAAAACGACCGCTGCCAATTCTAGGTCGTGAGTGGGGTAATTCCTCTCGTGGGGCTTTAGCTTCCTGGAAGCATAAGCTATAGCCCTCTCCTCCTGCTGGAGTACACCCCCAAGACCCCGTAAGGATGCGTCTGTGTAAACCCGATACTCTAGCCCTCCCTTTGGCAATGCAAGCACGGGCGCAGATGTCAACTTGTCCTTTAGCTCGTCGAACGCTAATTGACAACTATCATCCCACTTGAAAGGTACTCCTTTCCGAGTCAGATTCTTTAAAGGTCCTGCAATCTTAGAGAATCCTTTAATGAATCGCCTGTAGTAACCGGCCAAACCCAGAAAACTGCGTACCTCGGTCGGTGTTGTGGGCTGTCCCCACTCCCTCACCGCCGACACCTTATTCGGATCCACTGCAATACCCTGATCTGACACGACGTGACCAAGGAACTGTACCTCCCGAAGCCAGAATCCACACTTCCCTAATTTGGCATAGAGCTGATGATCCCTCAGTGTCTGCAAAACCATGCGCAAATGCTCTGCGTGCTCCTCCTCGGTGCGCGAGTAGATTAGGATGTCATCAATGAACACGATGACAAACTGATCTAAGTACTCTCTGAAAACCCTGTTCATGAGGTCCATGAACACTGCTGGTGCATTGGTGAGCCCGAAGGGCATCACTCTGAACTCATATGATCCATACCGCGACAAGAAAGCGGTCTTAGGAACATCCCCCTCTCGGATACGCAGTTGATGATACCCTGACCTCAAGTCGACCTTGGAGAAGTAAGACGCCCCTCTCAATTGGTCAAATAAATCATCGATCCGAGGCAACGGATATTTATTCCGTATCGTCACCTTGTTCAGCTCCCTATAATCCACGCACAAGCGGAGTGAACCATCTCGCTTCTTCACAAACAATACCGGCGCACCCCACGGTGATGTACTCCGCCGAATAAAACCCTGACCCAGTAGTTGCTGAATCTGTTCCCTCAATTCCCGCATCTCTGAAGGGGCCATTCGGTAAGGTGCCCGAGCAATCGGTCTCGTCCCCGGAGCCAAATCGATAACAAATTCGATTTCTCTGCTGGGTGGTAATCCTGGTATTTCCTGGAATACATCCTCAAAGTCCCTCACTACAGGAATAGAGTCTAAAGGAACTACCACTTCCTGTGAGGTTTCCTCCTCAATGTAATATAAATGAGCGGTCGAGCCTCCCTCTGGGCGAGGCATCGCCACAACAAACATCTCTTGTCCCGGAATGGCAAAAATAATGCTCCCACCGAAGCAATCAATCATGGCTCTATAGTCAGCGAGCCAATCCATACCGATAATCACATCGTGAACATGCATATCTAATACCAACATGTCCGCAGGTAATATCAAACCACCAATCTCCACCCCCACTCCCCGACATATAAAGAATATAAGCGACCCATTCCCCAATGGTGAGTCGACACACGTAACAGTGCTCTCCACGGTGGCTAACAACCCTAAAGCCTTCGCGAAATGTGTAGCTATAAAGCAATGTGTAGCCCCCGTATCAAACAATACCCGACCCATAGTGCCATGGATAGAAAACGTACCCTCGATCGCGGGCGGCTCCTGCTGTGCTGGGGGATTAGGAACATCCCGAACGTTATACACACGTCCGTAGTGCATCTGCCCCTGCTGCTGTGGGGCGGGTGGGGCTGGTGCTGCTGGCGGCATCTGACCCTGTTGCCCCTGCTGGGCACCCTGCTGCTGGCCTCTGCCCCTCTGCGGGCACTCCCTCTTGAAGTGTCCTGGTTGGCCACAGGAGAAACAGCGTTTCTGGTCGTCACCCTGCCGTTGGCCCTGCTGGCCCAGACGTTGCTGGCCCGGTTGGCCTCCCCCGTTGTTCCCTTGGCCCTAACGGCCCTGAGGAACCTGCTGTTGCTGATTAGGGCCTGGTTGCCCCTGCCTGAACCCCTGTCCTCCCGATCGTAACCCACCAGGCTTAAACTTCTTAGCCTGATTCCCTTGCTGAATGATGACCTGCTGCTGTGTGCCACTCATCTCACTACTAGTGACCGCCTTGCCCTGCTGGCTCGGCTCACCTGCCTTCTTGTTCCCCTTAGCATGGAAACGATGATCCTGGCAATGTACAAGTGAGGCATTAACGACATCTGTATAAGTAACTAACGCCGGATTTCCAATCAAGTGTTGCCTGATTCTCCAGGCTAGGCTATCCATGAACTTTGACTTCTTCCGCTCCTCATCGCTCACCTCATTTGGCACAAAGTTGGCCAAACGGGTGAACTCCTCCTCATATTCTGCTACTGACCTGTCACCCTGTACCAACTCGCTGAATTTCTTTCTCATCTCAGACTCTACTGCTGGAGGGAAGTACTTGCGGTCAAATCGCACCCAGAATTCAGAAATCGGCATCAAATCCCGCTCCTCAGCGGTGGTTACGGACTCCCACCACTGTAAGGCTTCCCCCGACAGACGAAAGGTAGCCAGCATCTGTTTCTGCACCTCTGTACCCTCTAACATGCGCAGATGGCGCTGAATGTTCTTCTTCCAGTCACAAGCCTCGACCACATTGGTGCTACCTCGAAACTCAGGTGGGTGACCCTTCTGAAAGGTCTCCCTCACTCGCTGCCAAGATGGTGGCCCTACTGGAGCCTGAACTGCTGGAGCCAATGGAGGCGGTGCCTGAGGCTATGGAAAATGAGCTGCCATAGCTCGCATCGCTGTCTCGACCGCTTGGGCCACTATCACTGCCACCTGAGTGGTAGAAATCAACTCGGGTGGGGGTGGTGGTGGCGGTACCTGTGGCTCCTGGCGAGCCTCCCTCACCTCATCTCTAGCCTCAGCCCTTTCCGCTCTCTGTCTCTTTGGCGGCATCTGAAATATATTGAATTGTATAAGTACACAATTTATACAAAAACTAATAGCAGGAATACGATATCTCACAAGCGGAAAATATAATCAACAGTCCTAATAATAGGGCTCTATAACAACCGAACGCTACGTTGAAACGTAGAAAGCCGCACAGATCCTAAGGACTCTAGAACCTGATGCTCTGATACCATCTGTGACACCCCGCCTAATTAATCCCGGGTGATCAGTCCTAAATCAAGTTAGAACAGGTTTCTCATTTGGTCCATTCTTAGCATCACTGTCGTCTTATATAATTACTAACCACCTAAGTGAGAAAAATAGACTGGTGCCAATTTTTATCTTTCATTATTTAAACAAACACCCTGTGGAATATAAAACTATATAACAATCACAGATAACTGAATTAATCATCCACAAGTAAAAACAATTGACCGAATAAACCAACGGTCCAAATAATAAATCCCGTAAAGACAAGAATAACTCCCAACAAGTCTAATACAAATAAATGGAAAGTGAGCAACATGCTCGAATACTAATCATGAACTTCTACATTTAAGAATGAAGAATGAGGCGTCTATCAAAACCCCGCAACATTCACATAAGCTGCAGCAACGGATCCCTGGAATATAGTCAAGGCTGGCGTCCCTGTGGTTGGACACCTAAAAGGTTTTTAAAAGTTTTTATAGCAAGGGTTAGTACCCAAAACATTTGAAAAACATTTAACAAATGATTAACTTGCAGTAATAAATAAATATGCATGCTCTTCATATTTTTAGTTAATAACGCACTCTCTTGAGGACTTCCTTACCCTTCCTCTATTATACCCTACGAATGCTTTAATTAAATTACCTAGTTACTCATCTCATGGCTAGATAATTAACAAAGTTCCTTTATACCCACCCTACTCTAACTGAGTATGTAGTGATTTTGATATATAAGTTAGTGGTAACATCAACTTAACTAAATCACTTCCCTTTTTATATTCATATAACTTCTACACTTGTTATACCTGTGAACTAACTCACTTTTCATTAATATTCCGTATATAATTAATTATAAAATTATATACTTAAAATCATATTCCAGCATTCACCATCATACTGTAATATATATAATAACTTGCAACCTCCCGAGTAAAATACTCCCGGAATGTAAATTCTATAAAGTGCTATCCCACTAGGTACAATCACATAGCCTAGTTATCCCAAGTCAGAATTTTCACACCAACTTGATAAAAATAAAATAATTAGAGGCGGTCATATTCCTTCCCTGAAAGTGAGTTGTCCCTCACCCATATAACGGACGCTATGACCTCGGGAATATACTCACCCTACTCCTCAAGCTAGGGGATTCATCCACTACGCGCAACCTCCCCCTATAGCACTATAGTAACAAATATCTAATCACTGATATTAATTGAGCACACCATATATATATATATATACTAACGCCTCCGTATATATAAATATAAAAGTCCCGGCTATACCGTTCACTAAAATCCGTAACATAAGCCTATTAAAATTATTAAGAGTTTATGGTCCAATTCTAAGTATTAATTAAATTGCACTTTAATTAATTTAGTTATTGTTGGTGTCGCCCCCACCATAAATTTGGACTTACTCCCGTAGCCCAAAATAAATTTACCCGAGTCACAATTCCCGACTCTAATTTATTAGCCTCAAACCCTAATTAATTTATCTACAATTAATTAGATTTAAACTCATGTATTTAATTTCTCAATAATTAATTACATAAGATTTTTTTTTTATAAATTTTCCCTCTTATATAACCAACTGGCGAAACTGCCAGATTCTGGCGACCGTCGATCGATCGATCGAACAGGTCTTCGTCTTCTTCGCGAAGACAGGGCAGTCATGGACGGATTTTCTTAAACCCTAATCTCTTATAACTTGAGTTTTAAGCCTTCTTATCACCAGAGCATACTAGAAACCTTATTAGGATTACCCAGAAAACTTACAACAATCATCAATTCGTCCATAAACTACTGATTCATAAATTTTGGGGGAAACCTATCTTTTTCCTTGAACCCATTTTTACTCCAAATTTATTCATTAAATTCGTTTTAATTTATCTGAATATCATCCTAACAGATACACATCAATATTCCAATATCAGATTTTACATAACTCCTCATAATTTCGGGCAAATCAGATTCATGTTTTCTTTTGAATTATCAAAACCCCATGTTTATACCATGAACACCAAAACGAATTTTTTAATTCATAACAGCACACAAATATGAATTTGAAAGACAGATTTTATGCTATTGCAAGTTATTCACTTGCCTTAGGTTTCGTAGTGTCTGAATCTTCAATGGATTCCAAGGTTGAAGATGACCTAGTTGGTTCTTTGAGATCCCCAAATTGGCTTTGGCTGCTGCTAGGGTTTCCTAACCCTTTAATTTCTTTCTCTGCTTAAGCTTAGCCAGCCCTTATTTCTTTTTTATTAAGTTAATTAATCCATTCCCGTTTTTTGACTAATGGGCCAAGCCCAAGTGACCAAAATGCCCCCGAGTGGGCCCGACTATGTCTAAAAACGTCCCGTGATCCGTTTACTACCCCTGGGTACACTTTTCCGACTATCTCTGCCCATCCGGACTCAACTGTACACTCAGAATTTGCATCCGAATTAATTTATAAAAATACTTATCCCCCACCCAATATAGTCTATACCGACTTCCGGATGTGATAAGTACATATCTCGTCATTAATACTCGAAACGACGAAATTACATTATTACTATACACTCAGTATATAATTTTCCCTAAATATTAACCATTCAATCCCAGATTAATATTTATATATTATTCTATCATAATTAATTCGTTAAATTACAACACACTAGTAATTTAGAATTTCCGAATTAATTAAATTTTAAATGTACCAAAAATACGGGGTGTTACACAAAGGAGACGGGGGCTCTAGGCGTGTGGACGTAGGCCGGGATTTGGCCGAACCACGTTAAATTTCGATGTCATTTAACTTTCGCACTTTTATTTATTTATTTGCACATGCTTACTTGAGTTAATATTTTTCAGCACACTATCTTGCAAACAAATTAATTCTGAAATTTGACTAACTTAATTTTAAGGTTAAAATAATTATTTTTGAATTAAATAATTAATTTCAGAATATCACTTAATATTAAATACGAAAATTAATTTAATATTCCTAGTGTGTTAAAATATGTATTTCTAGTTGTTTAAATTAGTTGGTTGCATTTATTTGATATTGTTGGATTTATTCTTTATTGTTTTATTAATCTGAAAATTGTCAAAGTATTATAAATTAAATATTTTTCTGAAATTTTAATTTGACTAAAAGTTTATAAAAACTCAATTCACTCCCCTCCCCCCTCTTGAGTATAATCTGGGAAACAATTGGTATCAGAGCTAGCGCTCTTCTTATTTTTAGATTTAACAATCTTAGAGTTAAAGATCATGGCATATGTTACAACATCCCTTGATGAAGGCCAATCCATTTTTAAACCTCCTCTATTTTCTGGAAAAGATTATAGTTATTGAAAAAATGGAATTAAATATTTTATTCAGTCACATGATTATGAAGTTTGGAGAGTTGTTATGAATGGTCCCTTTATTCCTATTAAAATGGAAAATAATGCTTATGTCCCTAAAGAATAAAATGAATGGAATGAAGTTGATATTAGAAAAATTCAAATAAATGCTAAAGCTATGAATATTTTGCATTGTGCACTTGATGTACATGAGTATAATAGAATTTGTTGTTGTGAATCTGCTAAAGAAATTTGGGATATAAAGGAACTAGTCAAGTTAAAGAAGATAAAGTTAGCATGCTTATTCATAGTTATGAGTTATTTAAGATGAAATATGATGAATATATTTGTGATATGTTCACTAGGTTCACTAATATTATTAATGGTCTTAAATCTCTTGGAAAAATTTATAGTAACAATGAGTTGGTGAGCAAAATTCTCAGGTCATTACCGGCAAATTGGATGACCAAAAAGTTAGCTATCAAAGAAGAAATTAGAGAAAGATCTATCTCTCTTGATGAGCTATTAGGTTCCTTAATCACTCATGAGATGGAACTCAAGGAATTTGTTGAAGAAGAAAAACCTAAAGCAAACAAAATTATTGCTTTCAAATCTTCAAGCAAAAATGTGGAAAGTGAAGACGATGATGTTGATATTTCCTTATTGGCTAAAAACTTCAAAAAATATCTTATTTCCAAAAAGAGAGACAAAGAAAGAAGAAGAAAAAATTATTCAAAAGAGTTCAATGATGATCATCAATCCAAATCTGAACCAAGATGTTATCATTGTGATGAAGTTGGACACATTACGCCTAATTGTCCAAAGTATAAGAAATCGAAGAAGGCATTGAAAGCCACAACATGGAGTGACTCCGACACAAGCTCTTTCGATGAAGATTCGAATAAAAATGAAGTTGCTCATCTATATTTCATGGGTATGAAAATTGGGGTACATTCTAATCCTAACTCTAGTGATAGTGATAATGATGAAATTGATGATTATGAAGTTTTACAAAATATTTTTGATGAATTATGTGAAAGTTTTGAAGAACTTAAAAATAGGTATATTAAACTTAATAAGTCTCATTCATTACTTTCAACTAAATATGATTCTATGTCAAATGATTTTGATAAGTTGAAATTAGAAAATGAACCTTTGAAAAATGAAATTAAATATTTGAAAAAGGAAAAATCTGTTATTGTCACTACTCCTCTTGAAATTGAAAATATTGAGTTAAAAAAGGGAAATTGAATATTTAAAGAAATCATTAGATACTTTTACAAAAGGAAATGAATATTTTCATAAAATTGTTGAGACACAAAGGATTCGATTTAATAATATAATGGTATAGGATATGATGAAGGAAATGAGAAAAAGACTTATTCCAATTTATTGAAATTTGATGCCTCATCTAGTCATCCTAACTATTTATGCACTTATTGTGGTAGACACACACATTTTTCAGATTTGTGTCCATATAAATTTAGAAAATAAAAATTAGCTTGGATTCCAAAAGGAACTAAGATGTATACTAATCCCTATGGACCTAACACATTTTGGGTACCAAAAGAGAAAATTTTCAAAGTTGTGTAGGTTGCATTTTGAGGTGGAATATGGATTTTCAAGGCATATGATTTGGTCATATTATAAATTTCAAGTATCATTGCCTAATGTTGGAAATGCCACACTTGGAGAAGTTTCATGAATATATTTTTTTGGTATTGGTAAGGTGGTAAGGAACAATTTTTTTTTAATTTAATATCATATAATTTATTGATGATCTATTTTATGATATATTTTCATGCATAGTATATTTGTTATATCATATGAGCGTGTTGATTGAATATTTAGTATTCACATATAAATTTGTATATTTATTATTCTTGATGATTTTATGTTGAATGACACACACATTTGATTTGATGATAATTATTTTTAAAAAAAATTCATATATTTTTTTTGTGATTACATCTTGATATATTTTAGTGATATTGGATCAATTCATGATTTTATTGATTATTAATTTGAAACGAAAATGTCATTTTAACATTTGCTAGTCATATGTGCTACATGTTGAAATTGTGATATGCTTTTATTGATTTTTTAATGATATGAACACAGTAATATTTATGATTTATGTCATGCTACATGTTAGTGTCCTTATTTAAATATTTGTGACATTCTTGAATTTTTTTATTTTTGAATGGAAATGACACTTATGATATGTTTGTGCTTAGATCGAAAAATCTCGTGATTATTGATTTTATAGATGATTCTTGAATATATTGAAATTTATTGGAAATTATATGCTTAAAATATCTTATCTCATGAAAAGATGCACTTTAATTTTGTATATACATATATGTCTTAATTGGTATCCCTTAGGAGGAGATAAATGTTTACTGAATATGATTATAATTTTTTTTTTGGTATTAATAATCCCAAGAAATTTTTTTTTGGCTCATATCTCGAAAATGGCAAATTTATGAACTATGCGATAAAATTATATGCCTTTATATACTTCTACATTCTAGCCCATTTATGTACTTCACATTTTATCTCTTATCTATCTTTTAAGATGTCAAAGAGTTTTTATGTTGTGTGGGTTGAAAAATTCCCCGGAATTTATACTACTTGGGGAGATTGTGAATCCCAAATAAAAGGAGTTAGCGGTTCTCAATATAAAAAATATTCTTCATTTGATGCCGCAATGCTTGCTATTCGCTCATCTTCGCCACATGTTCCTTGGGTGAAACCTCCTTCATGGCCATTTGTTTTACCTCCAAATATGCACTCACAAGCTTCTACTCCTACATATGAAAATGTTGCTTGCTCATCTTCTCAAAACAGCGCTGAACATTCTATTAAAGTTATTATTGAGAAAATCACAATTGAGGGAAACGCTAAAGATGTGTGCCATCTTGTTAACAACCTTAAGTTGTAAATCATTTATGAAAATGTTGTTGAACTTAAATTTGATGACTTGAGCATTATTTGATGTTATTCCTATCTATCTCTTCAAATATATGTTATGTGAGAATATTATGTTGAATATGTGCTTAATTAAAAACTCATGGCATTCACATATGTCTCTTACAATTTATGGTTATATCCCATGCTTGTATTATTTTTTATAGAGGGAGCTTCGCACTTTTACCTAATGACACTTGATTTATATGAAAATTCTTTTTGATAATGTCAAAAGGGGGAGAAATATTTATGATTCACTAATTTGTGCTTAATTTATTCATTTTATGGATTAGTGTGAATAATTGTATGTCATCATCAAAAAGGGGGAGATTGTTAACGAAAATGTGTTTAACTCTTAATTAATACTTAATTTGTTTAATTATAACTAATGTACATTTTAGTTTAAATGTAATATATTGATTTTGATTATTCCAAACATACTTTTTATTACCTGTTTCCTATTTTATAATATAATTTTATTTGTACAATTATATATATGTACTTGTGTAATAGTTAATATAATTATTAAGCATATTATTTTATTTCATTTTTTTTTGTCTATAATATATTATTTTGTAAAACTGTTTATATGTGCATTTAGTTTCATATAAATACTTTTATTATATACATGATATATATATATATATATATATATATATATATATATAATATATGTACGTTTTATTTATTTATTATTCCTTACCCTTCCTTGCCAGTTATAAGTAAAACCACTTTACATGTCTATATGTATCTTTTTTAATGTTCTCATGAGATCCCATGCATGAAAACAGGTGGCAACTTTTGTTAAGCATTAACTGACTACAATTCCTTACATGCTAATATTTTTTTTTCATTCATAAACTTTTATTTCTTTTCTTGTTGTGTTATAAGTTGTCGAACAACTTCATTACCTCAAGTCTTGCCCGAGATTTTGAAATCATTTTCTTTTTTTACAAGGCAGTGACTAGATATGTTAAAAAAATGTACAAACCATTATTTCGTTTATTGATAGTTTTAGACTTGGTGGTGGCTTAAGCCTAGCTAAGCTACTATACTTTTTCGTCCTTTTACTATTGACTGATTTGAATACACTTGCCGGGTTCGGCTACTTATTAATTATGATTTGACCCTAGACACTTAACATGATACCTGCTACTAGACTTATCCGTCTAGACCTGCTATGTGTTAAAAGACTTCGGCCATAGCTGTTAAGGTTTAGGTTTCTAAACCTAAAATGTTGTCAGGATAGCTTTCGGCCATAGAAATCTCTACACCCGCTTTGACCGTTAGTTTTGACTGTACCTGCTACTACACCGTTTCGGTCATATCTATAGTCATCCCTTTTTCTAATAGTACCCGAGATTTAATAGGTTTATTTTATTTTAAACCTTAGTTGGTTTCGTACATAAGGTGTGCATGTTAGGATTGTTACGAGTGGATTGATTACACCTACTATTGGATTTTTCTCTCGGACCAATTATTAAACCAGATGTAATTTTTCATACATATTATATATCTTATATATGTACTTCGGGAACCACTTGTAGTTGTCACGGTCAGCTTCCTACACGTTCTTTAGTTCGGACAGTCTGTGCTGAGTCACTTCTTTTAAATACATATGTTTAAACCTTGAGCCATGTGAATTTCTTCAAACATGCAAATAAAAATAGTTTATCAGTACAGATTTTACAAGAAGGTTACATTTATATATCAGATTTGATATTATCTCTTGGACTAACATTCTTTCTGCAGAAAATATATGGGTCATCTACCAAGCCACTTTCAATCACATATATTTTCAGATTACCATTTTTGTGCTATAATAGCTATATTTTTATGGAGAAGATAAAAATGAAGATTTGCATATCAGATTTGGAGATTATTTTCAGCTACCTTCACTACACCAAATCTGCCCATTTGTCAAGGTCATTGACCTTGACAAATCCAATTTGTCAAGGTCAATGACCGTGACATTTCGAGGCGAGACAACTTTTTTTGTCACGGTCGTGTCACGGTCATTGACCTTGACACAAAACTCGCGTTTTGTGTCACGGTCGTGTCGCTGTCAATGACCGTGACACGTTTGTCACGGTTATAAACCGTGACAACGTCGTGACCCTTTTTAAAAAAATTATCACGGTCAATGACCGTGACAATTCTGGGCAGAATTTAAAAAAAATCTGCTGGGCAGTATAGCCACTGCCACTGCCCAGCAGTTTATGTGTACCTATTATAGCAACGTCGTACCTGTTCCAAACATCATATATCCAAACAAACTAAAGATAATGCAAATATATATTCATGACGATATAATCCAAATATTCAAAATAGAAATAATATACATGACGATATAATCCAAATATTCAAAATAGAAATAATATACATGACGATATAATCCAAATATAATTAAAATGGACAAACTTAAAAATAATGTTACTACATGTCTTGGGTAAATGTGAGGAGGTGAGTAGGCCACACGACATACGAATTGATGCACCCACTAATATACGTCGTGCCACATTGTTCGCGCAACCACAATAGGGAGTTCTCCTTCCCGGGTATGACATGCGTGACGAGCACCCTGGACTCCATCTGTTGATGCGCACGTCCATAAACTATTCCACCCTCGACGATATTCGGGTCCCTCAACCCCCGCCCTATCCGCTGGCCATCAAATATGTCCAATATGAACACGCTCGTCCAACCAAGTGTCGACAATGGTCTGTTGAAGGGCGCCAAATAGGGAAGTGGATCCAAGTTGGTATCGGCCCCGCAAAGTAAATTAATGAAGAATAATATATTTCTGTAGTTATAGAAAAATTAAATCTTACCTACATCCTATGCTCCACCTCGGCGTAAGAGGTCCGGCCGGAGTAGTGCACGTCCGTCTTTTTTGCCCGATTCCCTCCCCGATTGGCGAGATGCCAATTGCCGATCCTCGATCTCATTGTCAATGAACTTCTGCCATTGTGCCAATGAGATCGTCTCCTTGGGCGGGACGGATTTACGCCATTGGATAATCGACTCTCTTGTTTTCCCAAAGGACCGTGCCCGCATATTTTTTTTCCACGACTTGAGTTGCTCCCTAATCTTCTCCAAGACGGGATCGTGTAGCTTTGGATCCAAGTTGAATTGTTCATGTCCAACAAATACAATGTTAGTTGCGAATAAATATAAATATAAATATAAATATGAAATTGAAATTGAAATTGAAATATTCATATAAATATATTACCTGTAGTGCCGCCCAAACAGCTAACTTAATCTCATATGGCACCTCCTTCCAACTCATAAACCCCGGGCCGATGACCGTCTTTAGCAGCTCGAGGGATCTCGCTAATAGCTCCGACTTGTTCTCGACGGTAATCCCAAATTTTCCATATTTGGGGAGCCTAGGGGCGGAGGAGCCCTCGTCGCCTCCACTACCACCGAGCCCAGACGACATCATCATAAACAGCATCATCATCTTCGTCTTAATATCTGAAGGAGACATTTTTGCTGTAAAAAAATGTTATTAGTACAGATAAAAAAAAATGTTAATAGTAAACATACACACACCCCTACCCCTACCCCACCCCCACCACACACACGCACACGCCATGCCACTTTTAAAACTAACCAACCCAACATTTCATCAATTAAAGTATACAATTATTAATTTACTAATTTACAATGAGGGACAATCCTACTTTCATATGAAATTGGCACTAATTATTAATTTACTTTCATCTAAAACTATACAATTAAAATTACAATTAAAGCTATACAATTTCTTAATTAAAGATATACAATTGTTAAAATTGCCCCTCCACACCCCCCACACCCCACCCCCACCCCCACCACACCCCTTGCCCCCCTCCCCCCGCCACGCACACATGCACACACCTACGCACACACACACACACCCCACCCCCACCCCTCACCACGACCCCCTCCCCCTCCCCCACCCCCACCCCCTCCCCCCACCACACCCCACCCCCACTACCCCCCTCCCCCACCACACACCACCATACACACACCTACGCACACACACACCACCCCCACCCCCTCCCCCCACCACGACCGTGACAACTACATTTATTGTTTATCAATAAAATTATGACATGAGATAATTATAATTGGAGCATAAATTTCATTATCATAAAGGGATAAATCCAACCAAGTACAGAGATTCTATAAATTAAAGTGAGAATTAAATTTAAGACTTTCTAACAACATGCATGTGTATGGATTCTACATAGTTGGGCACGAAAGTAACTAATGATATTCCTAAAAACATACAATTGGCAACATTTTGTGAATTTACTAAACTTTATATAATATTATCAAATTCTGTTAAAAAATTATCTAGGGTTTTACCTAATTGAATTAATTTCATGAATAAAATTATTATCAATTTAAATATTTATATAATTAAATTTAACATATGAATTCTAGAACTTTTCTAACATTTACACAATTTTAACTATCACTAACATTTACACCATTCTAACTATCACTAACATTTACACATATATATACACACATACACATATACATATACACACATATATATACACACATACACATACACATACATATAAAAATGAAAGAGAAAGAGAGGAAAAAAATATACCTTAGAGAGAGAGAGAGCAGAAATCGCGGATGAGAGAGAGAGAGAAGGGGGGAAAACCAAAAGAGGTGGGAAAAAAGAATCCTAGGGCTTTTTTGCTGCAAAAGTTGTCACGGTCGTGTCAAGATCATTGACCGTAACACAAAACTCGTGTTTTGTGTCACGGTCATTGACCTTGACACGACCGTGACACAGAATTGTCACGGTCATAGACCGTAACACGGCCGTGACAAGTAAATTTGTCACGGCCTTGTCACGGTCAAAGACCGTGACAATTCTGTGTCACGGTCGTGTCAAGGTCAATGACCGTGACACAAAACGCGAGTTTTGTATCACGATCAATGAGCTTGACAAGGGTGGCCGGCTGAAAGGTGACAATTTGGTCATTTTGGTGTAGTGCTTATCTCAGCTAAATCAGGAGCATTTAATGCTCAAAATGCATGTGTCTAACAGCTAGTTTTTGGAAGACACATTTAAAGCTTTGAAGAGCTGCATTGAAGACACACTTGAATGAGAAAATGATCAAGACTTGATATATTATTGAGAGCATTTATTTTACTACTCATCTACACATTCAAGAAAGCAATTAATTTTATTATCTGCTCAATCATTGAAGAAGAAGACTTGTGCCTACTTCAACATCATTTATTAAAGTCTCATTAAAAAAGGAGAAATTCAGATAACAAATTATATTTTAAGGAGTTTCATGATTGTACCGTGTACTACAAAAAATTCATATTTGTTATGAAGCTTTGTTGAAGCTTCGGTTTGTACCAGTAATTGGTTTCTACCCGCAAGTGGGCCACGGGGTTTGAAGCTCGGAGTTAGCTTGCAAACATTTGTACGCGGTGTTTTGATCCTACCCGCAAGTGGATCAGGTTTAGTGAAGCGCAAAGGAGACGGGGGCTCTAGGCGTGTGGACGTAGGCCGGGATTTGGCCGAACCACGTTAAATTTCGGTGTCATTTATCTTTCGCACTTTTATTTATTTATTTGCACATGCTTGTGTGAGTTAATATTTTTCAGCACAATATCTTGCAAATAAATTAATTCCGAAATTTGACTAAATTAATTTTAAGGTTAAAATAATTATTTTTGAATTAAATAATTAATTTCAGAATATCACTTAATATTAAATACGAAAATTAATTTAATATTCCTAGTGTTTTAAAATCTGCATTTCTAGTTGTTTAAATTAGTTGGTTGCGTTTATTTGATATTGTTGGATTTATTCTTTATAGTTTTATTAATCTCAAAATTGTCAAAGTATTATAAATTAAATATTTTTTTGAAATTTTAATTTGACTAAAAGTTTGTAAAAACTCAATTCACCCCCTCCCCCCCCCCCCCCCCCTCTTGAGTATAATCTGGGCAATAATGTCTCATCTACAATGATGGCTATGAAAAATTCAAGCACTTCTGGGAAAAATTCCTCTTTCAATCAGAGGTCGTGGACATGGCAAATTTTCACACAGAGGAGGTAGATCTGGAGGGAGGAACTCCTTCAATTCTTCTCCAATCTTCAAAAGTTCTACTTCTTTTAATTCAAGACCTAATATTCACTCTCGTTCCTTTAGTACTTCTTCTCCTTGCCAAATTTGTGGTCGCACAAACCATATTGCTGTGGATTGTTATCATAGAATGAACTATAGTTATCAATGCAGATCTCCCCCTCAGCAAATTGTTGCCATGGCTACACCTGCTCCAACTCAGTATTCAAACAATGTGTGTTATATAGACTCAGGTGCTTCTTCTCACATGACCAATGATTTCTCCAACCTATCCATAGCCAATGACTATCAAGGTGATGAATCCATTTCAGTTGCTAATGGACAACACTTGCTTATCTCTCATTCTGGTATAACTTCTCTATACACTCTTACTCATCAATTTCTCTTCAAAAACACTTTATGTGTCCCTTCTTTATCTTCTAATCTCCTCTCTGTTCACAAGCTCTGCCAAGATAATAATTGTACATGCATCTTTAATGCTAACTCATTGAAAATACATGACAATCTATCAGGGAAGATTCTCTTCCAGGGGCTTAGTGCTAATGGGCTCTATCCTATTCCTATCAGTTCATCCTCTTTCAGCAAAACACTTACCAAGTTTGCTTCTCAGCAACTTCCTCCATCAAAGTCATCTCACAAAGCTCAATTAGGTCAAAAGTGTCTCATACTCTATAGCACAACAGGCTTGGTTATCCTTCAAACTCTATAGTTCATCAAGTGTTGTCTACTTTTCTCATTCTTGTAATAAAACACCAACTGATATCTCTGATTTGTGTGAACATTGTTTAGTTGGCAAAATGAGTCAAATTCATTTTCCTATTTCTTTTAGCAAAGCTTCTTTTCCATTGCAAGTTATTCATAGTGACTTGTGGGGGCCCTCTCATGTTCCTTCTCTTACTAGTTACAACTATTATGTTTCCTTTGTGGATGATTTCAGCAGATTAACTTGGATTTATCCACTTACTTTTAAGCCTCAAACATTTTCTGCCTTTTCTCATTTTCTTTCACTCGTGGAAAATCAATTAAATTCCAAAATTAAAATTCTCAGAACTGATGGTGGAGGTGAATATAAGAAAACTGAGTTTTAAAACTTTTTGTCTTCTCATGGCATTCAACATCAAAAGACTTGTCCTAAAACCTCTCAACAAAATGGTAGAGCTGAGAGGAAACACATACATATTATAGAAATTGGTCTTACACTTCTTGCCACTGCCTCTCTTTCTTTTCAATTTTGGTTTCATGCTTTTGCAACTGCTGTCTTTCTTATCAATAGACTTCCCACTCCCACATTACAAAACAAATCTCCCTATAAAGTTCTTTTTAAAATCATTCCTAACTATCAAAACCTTAAGACATTTGGTTGCACTTGTTATCCACTCCTTACTCCCTTCAATTCTAATAAACTTCAACCCAAAACTAATCCTTGCATTTTCTTGGGATACCCTAGTGATTACAAAGGGTATATTTGTTTTGATCCTCTTTCTCAAAAAATTCACATATCTAGACATGTTCACTTCAATGAACATGCCTTTCTTGGTCAGGGGCAATCCTCAATTCCACTCAATCTCTCCAACTGGCTCTCTTCTCCTCTTTCCCCTCATCATACTCTATCATCACCTCCTCCTCCTTCCACCTTACCTCCCTTATTACCACTACACGTGTTGTCTGCATCTTCAATATTAACTTCTCCTCCACTTATCTCCACTACTCCTATATCTTCTTCTATTCTTGAAACTCCTCCTCCTCCTCCTATAACCACTCATAATATTCATCCTATGCAGACCAGATCTAAATCTGGTATATTCAAACCCAAAGCCTTTCAATCTTCTCTTACATCTACAGAACCAACCTGCTTTACTGAAGCAGTTAAGAGTACTGAATGGAGAAGTGTCATGGCTGATGAGTTTTCTTCTCTTCATAAGCAAGGCACCTGGAGTCTAGTTCCCTTACCACCTGGTAAGAATCTCATTGGTTTCAAGTGAGTATATAAGCTCAAATATAATGTTGATGGCTCTCTTTCTAGATATAAAGCCAGGTTGGTGGCCAAAGGGTTTCACTAAGAGGAGGGCTTAGATTACACTGATACATTTAGTCCAATAGTCAAGTACACTACTGTCAGATTAATTCTCAAGTTAACTGCTCATTTTAGTTGGTCTCCCAAGCAATTAGATGTTAAAAATGCTTTTTTGCATGGTTCTCTTGCTGAAGAAGTTTACATGACTCAACCTCAAGGCTTTGTTGATCCCAACACTCCTACATATGTTTGTAAACTCCACAGGCTATCTACGGTCTTAAACAGGCCCCCCAGAGCCTGGTTTCAAACCTTTACACAACATCTCTTACAGTTCAACTTTGTCCAGTCCTCAGCTGATCACTCTCTGTTTATAAGACATCATGGCTCTTCTTATACTATCCTACTTCTCTATGTGGATGATATAATAGTCACTGGTAGTGATCCAATTTTTACTCAACAATTAATCCTAGATCTCAACTCTACTTTTGATATGAAGGATTTAGAACCTTTGATTTATTTTTTGGGTCTCCAAATTCACTCTACTTCTTAAGGCATCTCTATTTCCCAAGACAAATATCTCAAGGATCTACTCAGTAGGTCCTCTATGCTTGATTGCAAACCTTGTAAGACTCCATGTACTACCTCAGTTAGCATGGGAAAACTTGATGGGACTCCTCTTCCTGATCCTACACTTTATCGAAGCATAGTTGGAGCTCTACAATATCTCACTTTAATAAGACCAAATATTGCTTTTTCTGTCAATAATGTTTGTCAATATATGCACTGCCCTACAGATGTTCACTGAGATACTGTTAAAAGAATCTTGAGGTATCTCAAAGGTTCCCCTAGTTGTGGCTTGCATTATCACAAGACAAACCTTCATCTTAGTGCTTTCTCAGATGCTGATTGGGCAGGGGACCCTAGTTATAGAATGAGTACTACTGGTTTTGTCATTCTCTTAGGCAATGAACATATCAGTTGGACAGCTAAGAAACAACATATAGTTGCTAGGTCCTCTACTGAAGCTGAGTATAGAGCTCTTGCTATCACTACTGCTGAACTTGCTTAGGTTAGGATGCTTCTATGTGATCTCAAGATTGAGTTATTCCAGCCTCCTCTTCTCTATTGTGATAACATTTTTGCCTTAGCTCTTGCCTCAAATCCTGTTTTCCATGCAAGGACTAAACACATTGAGATAAACTACCACTTCATTCATGAGAAAGTGATGAACAAAGACATTGTTATTCAGTTTGTGTCATCCAAAGACCAACTAACTGATATCTTTACTAAAGGACTGTCATCTCCTCCTTTCCTGCTCATCAGAAACAAACTAATGTTTTGTACTCCCATTAGTTTGAGGGGGGATGTTAGCAGGCCTCATGCACAAAACAAATCAAGACAGTTAGCTGCTCTAGAAGATTCCCCAAACAGTTAGAATAACTAATTCTGTTATTAGTTTGCTGATGTAATATCTATATAAAGGCAAATGTATTCTTTAGCATGTGTAAAAAAATAGAAAACCAAAAACACATTATCTTCTTTCTCTCTCTACTCTCTTTCTTTTCTGTTATTGTAAATTCAAGATAGTTTACAGTCTAGACTGAAATGCTCCAATTGGAGTTACATTGGAGAAGTCGAGAATAAAATTGTACTGCCAAGGGCTACTTAGAACCAGACCAGTTTTGATTCTCGGTTATCATTAGTGCATTAATTCTCTACATTGAAGCAGGTACAAACGGACCATCTCCAGATGGGCTATAAGCTTGGAGGCAGTTTGCTCATTATTTACAAAAGGAAAAAAAATAGAAAAAAGAGGCATTTCAGTAAATGGGAAATACCCCTACTGCTCAAATTTCCTAACTGTGAAAAAAAATATATGCATCTTCTCCATTTGATCGCTAACTCTGAGAAACAAAACTAAGAAACTTGAGCAAGGCTATAAAACGAAACAAACTACCAACGCTTGAGCTCTACTCATTCTCATTCCGATAAAAGGTTATTCAAGATCGGCTCTTATAATAAACTAGACTTGATTTTATTTTTAAGCTCGATATCTTATTGCGGCTCAATTACCAATAAACACTGAAGAAATCAAGTAACTCCAACTTATATCATGTTTCCAAGTATAAAAGCTCGAACTTTGTGAAATAAACAAGCCAAGCTTGATTATATTTTTAGTTTGTCAAACTTTTCAAACCAAACTTAAGAACATACTATTCTCCTCGGATCGTCCAACACATAAACTCCAACAATCAACAAATGAGAAATTATCATCAAATTATCTAAATTGAGTTCGATTCTAGTAGACATTAGCCGTGTATGTCTTTGCCCCTCAAAGTCTGAATGTGAAACATTCACACTTCAGAGGCAGCAATTAGTGTTTTTATTTTATATTTTCGTAGATTAACAGTCACTTTTTCCTACTTAATAGTTAAAGAGGCAAAAGAGTCTAGCTGAACACTAAATCTGATTTAAAATAAAATAAAAATCATTCAGAGGATTTATTCAGACAAATGACAAATATATTTTCAGATTTAAATTGCGGATTTCAGATTCAAATAAAAAAGCAAAAGCACTCTTAAGCGCACATAGATGTTCAAGATAAATTGAAACTGGGATGGTGGTTGTAGATGGCAACTTCAATGATTCTAAATATTATACTTGAGCCATTTACGCTACTGCTCCATCAACAGGTTCTATCTACAATTTCTGGACCAAATTGGAATTAAATTATTTACAGTTGTGCAGGAAACTACAATACTTGTGCATACCTACATATCAAATTAGACTATCCAGCAGATTCAAATGATGATTACAAGAAAAATCCATTTCAGTCAATTTTTTTCGTCTTTGCATTTGCCTTTTCTTCTTTCAGAGGTTGGAATAGCAGCCGAAAAGTCCATACTGCTAATAGTGTAGCCTCCATAGGGGCAAGCCAATAAACCAATAAATGCTCCTTCGTTATATGATCCCCGCGAGCATAAGCCCAGCCCATTACCTATGAAATGCAAGCATCTTCAAGTCAATTTGTACAAAACACTTCAGAATCTAACTCTAGTTGTTAGGTGATTGAAAAGTTTAATGGTAACAAGTACTTTCACCTGCTCCGAGTTATAAATTGGGTAATTTAATATTTGGGGTCTCGTAGAATGAGTTTGGGGTTCAAAGTTCTCAAATTTGCAATTTGGGTTTACTTTTGAAAATCTTTTATGACGTTTTTTAGAGTATTTATGACATTTTGGACCCCAAATATAAAAATTAAACCCCAATGTGCAAATAAGCTATACTCGACCCAAAAATGTATTAAAAAAGGTCGTACCCAGTGCACGAGACTCCCACTTAACTGCAGGATATGGGAGAACTTTAAATATATTGTTTTTTTTAAATTTCAAAAGGTAATGTGCGAAAACTCTCCCGGTTTTTGCAGTTTGTGCAATAAACCCTTTATTTTCAATGCTGAAAACTCTGTTTGAACAACGCATGTTGTTGCAAGACCCCCTATGTCTCACTGTCACTAGAAAAGGTCGCTAGAAAATCCCCGGGACAGGGTCTCTGCAACACATGCATAGTTCAAGGGGTTTTCTGCATTAAAAATAGTTTGTTTGTTTTTTTTTGGGGGGGGGGGGGGGGGGGGGGGTCTTGCGAAAACTACATCATTCAAGTTTTTTTGTCACTTTCCCCAATTGCGAATATATATACGCCATAAGTATTTGATTTTGGAAAAAAGTTACCATCGAACAGGTGAAAGTAATCTTTCATCTCGAACCAAACATAGGCTTAAGATTGATAAAGAGTACTTACCGAGGCTGGATTCATACATCCTCCTGTCAGATCAGAACCAAGTATATGAAGAGTGAGCTTGGAGACACTGGCAATCCAAGTTTTCATGTAAAAACTTCCCGGAATGTTTCTAGCAAGACCTTGTGAGATCATGACAATTGCAAATGTCAGAGATCCTTCGGTTAATGCACCGTGATGGATGTCCACATTCAAGCGTGGCCCCTTTCCTATTTCAGGAAAGGTCCCCAGGATGAGCCTAACCCCTGTAATTGATCCAATAACCTACAGATGAAAACGAAAAAGGTAGCATTTGTTGATTACAAGGTTAAAACAACAAAGATTGGAAGAAGAAGTTGTCACAAATTACGTAAAGATAAAAAGGGACAAAGTGGCATTTGTTGATGAGAAGGATCAAACTACATAGATTGGAAGAGAAAGTTATCACACAACACAGATAAATTCAGATACCATTCGGTGCTAAAAACTTGTAGTAAGGAAATTGATTGGTGGTTCATTTACTAATAAGGCCCCATTTTGTCGGAAAGAATGGGGAAAATATTTTACCAAAACCAAAGCGGGCTAAGATTATAAATTACCAGCTGGATCTGATGATGCTATAAGTCTAAGCAGTTTGCTCTCTATAATGTATATATGCTTATATATGTTTACGCGCATATAATATATATGCATACCAGTCAATATTAGCATAAGGATGACGCATTTACACCAAAACCTAAACAGAAAAAGAATTACCTTTTCATTTTAAATTTATATTTTCGGCTATTTACCACAACATTTAGTTTTTTACATAGAAGAAGGAAAAATTACATTAACAAGGGAATACAAGAAATAACCTAATTACTGATCTCTGTTCTAAAACAAAAAATAAAATAAAACATAACATAACAAGGAATGACCCAAGAGAAAAACATAGGCTCCTAATTAAAAAAATCAAAGCGCAAATGTTTGTTCGCAGAAGAGATCAAATGAGAAACAACAATCTTAGCAACCACTTCCAATATTTGCTCCCTACTTGGATAAAACTTTATAATCCTTTTCCCCACAAGACCAAACAGAGTTCTAAACAATTCTTCCCTCACTTCCCAGGTGTTCAGTACCAGAAAAAATGGCTTCAAAGTCATACCAATACATATATATGTGTATATATACATACAAATATATGCCTTAGATCATCAGTGCTGGGATTACAAGACTCTTGGTATGCATCGCACAATGAATAGTCTAATTTCTAGCAACAAGATATCTATAGTTACAAACTAAAAACCAAAAGAAATAAAAATAAAGAGAGAGAGATAATTGAGAGGAGGAACAGAACTTAATAGATTAAGGAAAGATAGAAGCAGTAAAGCTCGATGATAAATTTTCTTAAAACGTAATTCAGTTCAAATATTTGTAAGACGACATTTTTGATTGTCAATCAGCAATGTTTATAGCTGCTTTTAACAGTAGAAAAATAATGAAATGACTACCCATCCCAGTTTTAAAATGAAGCACAGTAAAATAACCAATAGCTAATTTCATCATGTGATTGCTACTTATCTTCATGAAGAAAATCTAGACAACATAAAAACAAAAAGGTAATATTAAAGAACCTATAGATAAGGGAAATGGTAGTTACGTAATCAAGTTGTCACTAAATACAAAGTAATAGTTTACATTAATATATATAGGGGTGGCAACGGGTCGTGTCGAGCCGGGTTCGTGTCGGGTGATAAACGAATCGTGTCAAAAATCCATCCACCCAAACACGATTCGCTTACTAAATGGGTGAAAAAATTAAATTCATACACGGTTCGTTGACTTAACAAGTGACACGACACGACCCGTTTACACCCGATAGATAAACAAATGGTTTCAACCCGGTTCACCCATTTATCCCGGGTCACCCGTTTAACTCGGCTCACCCGTTTAACCCGGATAACCTAGTTCACCCGGTAACCCGGTTATTTTAAAAACCTTGAGAGGAAACAATTTACTTATACTTAGTTAAGAATGGAGAATTTTCATAACAAATCGATGTGGGATGTTTGAATTGTAGGTTGTGAATGGGTAAACGGGTGACGGGTTAAACACGGGTTGCAAACAGGTGGCAGGTTGTAAACGGGTAGCAGGTCAAACGATTCGTAAATTCAATGGGTCACTAACAGGTTTCGTGAATATACACGAAACCGATTCGTTTTCTTAAAAAGGTAGAGTTACCTCTGAAATCTAAATCAGTCTAAATACATTCATTCAAAAGGTATGTTCAAACATAAAAACAAACATATTATTTAGTTTCAAGTATCATACTTCACACTCAGTTTTCAAATTTCACATTCAGACTTGAGATTAAGGTTGCGTTTGTTTTTTCATCTAAATCTAAAGTCTAAATCAAATCTTAAGTATGAATCTGAAGTCTAAAATCTAAGTTTTCAGATTTCACATTCAGACTTGGGATTAAGGTTGCATTTGTTTTTTCGTCTAAATCTGAAATCTTAAGTATGAATCTGAAGTCTGAGATCTGAATTTGAAAAATCTGAAAAATATGTTTGTTTTTATATCTGAATGGACCTCTGAATGAATGTACGTGTCTGAATGGACTTCTGAATGAATGTATATAGACTGATTCAGATTTCGTCATAAGTAATTTTACCTCTTAATCATTCAGAGGCAAATATAGCCGTTAACCTCTTAATCATTTAAAAAACAAATACTATTTGATACCTCTTAAGTCTAAATGGTTCAAATTCAGACTTAATAGATAGGTTAAATTAAACAAGACTTAGAAAAAAATAAAATATATATATATATATATACAGTCTAATGTTGTATTTGTTTTTTCATCGAAATCTGAAATCTGAATCTGAAAAATATATTTGTTTTTATGTCCGAATGACCATTTGAATGGATATATTTAATCTCATTCAAACTTAAGAGGTACATGCAGCTAGCCTCTTAATCAATTTAAAAAATTAAGCATTATTTGGGACTCGGGCAGGCTTAAGAGGTAAAAACAAATGATACCTAAGATTTCAGATTGAGATTTAAAGAAAGAAAAAAAAGCAGCCTACTCATATTTTAATCAATTGAACCTAGAACAAAGAAACACATAGGGGTTCAAATATCAAATCAATGGAATCAAGCCAAAGCAATTAGAGGAAACCCAACTCATTATCTTAATGAAACAATCTAAAATGAAGCACAGATTAGATCTAGAAACAAATATAAATGAAAGGTAACCTGAGCAGGAATTCTTGCACCAAGTATGAAGAGGAATCGACGAAAATCCCCAGAGATGGCAGCTGATAACAAGGTGAGGGGATTATAGGCCCCACCTTTGGTGAGCTTACCCATGTATGCAAAGAAGAACATGTTCATGATGGATAAACCACACTTTATTATTTCACCTTTGACTCCTCCGTTGCCTAAATCCAAAACCGAGTGCACAAACATCTTTATGAGGACGCTTGACCATACCCACATCAAAGACATCATAAAATCTGATATTATTAAACCAACCATTGAGAATCCGTCCATCTTTTTTGCTCTTCAAACTTTCATTTCAATCATCAACCAGATCAGACCACCTACTGTATTGGAATATATCTGTTTTGTTGTTGAATATTCATATTATAAGGTCCCACTCTCATGGCAATATAGTGTGCTTTGCTAATGCATACGATTCGCCAATTTTCATCCATTAATTGAATTGTAATTTGTTGAACCCAACCAATTATAAAACCACCTCCATTTGTCATTTTCTAACGACTAAAGTCTAAATTTAAAAAAAAGAGTTTTAGAATCTAGTCTTAAATATTTTGAAAGGAAATTAAGATGTAAGTTATAATAGTTGTTGAAACTTATATTATTAAATTGGAAATTAACAAATAATATTAGTCGCACATTGAAACATAAATTAAAACCAATTATTATACTCATATACAAAATATATTAAATGGTGTCAATACTACCTAACAGTTGCGGTGTGATGGTAGAAGATGCTAGTAATGTCGTGACAATAGAAATATTTACATATATTAGGTTAAATGTACTAAAAATAGTGGAGAGAAAAGGTGTTAAGAACCATTAATAAATGATACTAAAAATAGTGGAGAGAAAATAACATTCGTTAACCAAATAAAATCTCATTTTTCATGGACGTTAGAAGAAGTGGATCCTCCCAAGAAGTTAACTCTCCCACATTTCAAGATCTGTGATTGGAAAAAAGACTTATCTCACCATGTATGCCAATTTTCCAAGGCATGGCTTAGCAATAATAAGTAGTTACTCATATGTCTCATTTTTCCCTCTAACTTGGGCAATATGGCTCAGAACTGGTTGAGGAAGTTGTTAACATGCTTTGTACAGAGCTTCGAACTCATCGCAACCAGTTCCCATTTGAAGTGATGTATTCTCTTCTTATACTCAAGAATAACCCGTATGTTATCACTCTGTAACCCTTCACAAAAATATGAATAGTGTTTTTATATCTTCCTATATAACCCTTAGGATTGTTAAATGTAGCTTAAACCCTTCTCTCTCTCACACACACACAAAATACATATATATATATATATATATATACATATATATATATATATATGTGTGTGTGTGTGTGTGTGTGTGTGTGTGTGAGGTGCGCTGGAGTTAATTAAGATTTCTAGAGAGTTTTGGGCTTGCTACTTAGTATATGGACTATATTAGGGACCCTAGGCGAATAATTAAATTAGTTTCCAAACAGATTTATGAAAATCCCAAATTATACCATGTAATTTATTTTCTTTTTTTAATTGTAATTAACTTCTCTAAATAATTACAACTGCACTCCAATTTAATTATTTTAAAATTACTCTAATAGTGCAGCCTTGTTTGCAAAGTTAGATAACACATAATATGATTCCCCTTGTTAAGCATTTAATACCCGTTTGGTGAAATTCCATTTTCCACAAATCAATTGTCACCAACGTCTTAATTATTCCTTGATCTCATACTTAACTTATTAGATACTATACTGCATTATAAAATCCATTGGTCATATTATCAACGTGGTATTCACAATCTTGAATAACTCCTAGGCGCGAAATCCTCTAAAATATGATCTCGGATATGTTCACGTAATGATCGCCAAACTACAAAGATTATCATCCCGATAATTGAATCTCACCCATAGCAAATCAAAGCAGTAATTATGTGAATAATTAAATCCTCATATCCCTCGAAATTAAGAATATGTGCACAATTTGAAAACTATGAGATTGTGTTAGTCTAATCTAGTAAGCACCTAAACTCAAATCTCGTCATTGGCCATGTCCAATACATTCTTAATGTACCGGTACGATCTTCCTTGAACTATCAGACAAGTTCTCAAACCATCAAATAATAGTCAAGATAAACTACTATAATTATACTTGTGACTTTATCGATATGATGTCAATTCCCTATCTAGGTAGTGAACTGTTCAATCATATTAGAAATCTGATCTTCTGTGATAGAACCAAACTCAACTCACCATAATTCCCATTAAGTGTAATTAACCAACATATATAATATATTTATAAATAAATATAAGGAATTTTCACAAACATGATTCACATTTCAAATGAGCTTTTGCAATCCTATTTTAATAAATAATAAATGTCATAAATCATGGTGTTAAGAATAAAATGACAACAAGAACAAGACATGTGGCAATGGATAGGACTCTAATTAAAAAATCACTAAAAGCAGATTGAGGCTCGAAAGAACAGAGATAAGGTTAAAGAACGAAGTTTTTCAATGAATTAAAATCATTTTTAATAAGTCGATTTACAATATTCTCCCAAATATTTAAGATAAGAAGGATTTTAAGTGGATGAGGAAGGTGGTTCAGATCCGACCAAGAATAATTCAAAGTTGGTATGATCACAACAAAGATAATGGATACAATATTAATAATTGCAAGGCCTTTAATTCACAAATGCATGATTTGGGGCAAGTTGGGAATTTGGATGACTACATTGAGAAGAAATGTGCAAAGTAGAACTCGGTGGAATAGTATAGCCCGGAGAATGTTCTCTACGACACTAACAACATCAATGCATCCAATGTAATCCGTGGATCACTCAGACCCAATTAGATCAAGGGTAAGTCCCTCGAGATGGAGAAGAAAATGGTAACGGGTGTTATGAAATAATTTCAGATAAATGATTATATTCGAACATAATTCATATCATAATAAATTCCATATTTAGATCTAAATCTAGATCTAATTAATTGAACAATCCATTAAAAGAATTAACTCAAGGTGTTGATGCTTCGGAGGAAAATGAACTTCCTCTCATGCTTGGTGGAGTTACGATAAAATATGCATAGGTTACCTACCTGTGAAGGATCGAGTGAGAGGTCATCTACTGGATTATGTAAAATTTATTTTTAAATTGAATAAGAGAGATGTATGCACCCGAGGTCTTATCCTAGATGGGGGTTTCCTTGTATATCTGGTTTTGTGTGATTATTTATGATGTCAATTGTTAATTAAGTTCATATCACACAAATATACACTTAGATCAGAGTCGATCATAATTTTATAGGTTAATTGAACTTTTAAAGGAGTTAAACTGGTTAATTAATATTAAGTAGTGTAGATCTTGACTTAGGTGCGTGAGTTACAATTCAAGTCATTTAAATCTTTATTGAAGGTTTAAAATATCCTCCACACTTGTTCAAATTATGTCTAATGGGTTAAAATTAGTCTTCTACAAGTTTTCTCAAGTATAGATTGCTATATTTCATAATTAAATTAAAATTGGATTTAATTTTATATATATTCTATATACCTTCCTCCTGGATATTTAGAGATGTTCAAATTGATCTAAACCCCGCCTTATCAATTGGTATTAAAGAAATTTTTTTCTCTAATTATTACTCGCGTGCTAAAGTAGATCATTTTGCTTTGATTGTGTGATCTTCGTTTTTAGATCTATTTTTACTCCTGATCAATTTGTGTTTGCGTTGTTTAGATAAAGTATGATGGATGCAATGAGATATGAGAGTTCCATTAACTGTCTGCCTCAATTGATGGTTCTAACTATGGATATTGGAAAGTGAATATGATATCTCATTTGAGATTGACACATGAGCATGTGTGGATGAGTGTAGAAAATTTATGGACACCTGAGATTGAAATATGAGCGTGTGTGGATGAGTGTAGAAAATTTATGGACTTTATCCATAATGGATGTTGAAGTCACTCGGGTGAGGAAACCTAAAGTGAATTGGAATGACGTTGAATTTTTAACATGAAATTATAACTCAATTGTATTGAATGCCTTGTTTGCACCTATTAGTACTCAAAGGTACAATAGGATTTTGAATTGCAAACCCGCTAAGGAAACATGGGATATCCTTAGCGTGACTCATGAGGGTACTTCTACGGTTACGAGGGTAAAGTTGTAAAGGCTTGAAACTACTTTTAAGATCATAAGCATGAAAAAGGAAGAGTTATTTGATTATCATTATATGATATTGATGGAAGTGATCAATGAATTATATAATCTTGGAGAATAAGATTGTTAAGAATATTTTAAGATCGTTGTCTTTTGGGTTCAACACAAAGGTGGCTATCCTTAATGATATATTGGATATGGACACTTGTAAGAGTGAATATCTAGTTGGATCATTGCAAACATGTGGGTAGGAAAATGTTCAGGATGTAAAATCTTCGAAACCATTAGCATTTAAAGCCAAAAGTACTGAAAAGGCGGATGTAGATGAGAGTGAAAGGACACACCAAGGGGAACGTGACCCCTTGCAGGTCGACGCCTAGATAAGAAAGAGAGAGAAGATTTTTTAAATATTGAAACGCACCAAGGCATAGAAAGTGTTCTTCGCCACATTTACTTTTGAGGCGGAGGCTGATCACTGGTGGACGATGGTAGGAGGACCCATCTTGGAGATGAGGTCGTGGTCATTAGATGGAAAAGATTTAAGGAAATCTTGCGTGAGAAATACTTTCTAGTTGCGGCCAGAGAGAAGTTCGAAGTAGAGTTTCTAGAGTTAACTCAAGGATTGATTTCTACAGTTAAATACGAGGCCAAGTTTGTGGAGCTATCTCATTTCGCTCAACGAAAGGCTAAGAAGTTTAAAAGGTATTTAAAACGTGGAGTAAGTAGCCGAGTTACTAGTCTGAGGGTATGGACATACACGAAATTGGTGGAAGTAGCCTAAATCAAGGTATGAGATTTTGAAAATGGATAAAGGTTAAGGGTGAGAAGAGGAAGGGAAAGGATGATTGAACCAAGAAAGATGATGGACCATGATAACTAGCTCAGAGGTCTCGGCCTGCTAATGGTGCCACGAAAAATAAATAATTATAGAAGTCAAACAATGCGACCATCACCTGATACAACTGGGGAATGAAAGGAAATTTCACCAAATATCATCCCTTGGGGATGAGCTGATACAATTGTAGCAAACTAGGCCACGAGGCTAAAGATTGCAGAGTGTCAAAGAAGGATGTAGATAAGTCGCAAAATCAAGCTAGAGTTTTCTCTATGAATGTTAAGGATGTTGAGAAGGCCGAGGATGTTATAGCAGGTACTAAACTATTAATGGTAGAAATCTTTATGCACTTTTTAATTCTGGTGCCACACATTCCTTTATATCTACTACTTTTGCACGTAAACTAAAAGCAAGTCCTAAAACCTTAAAATCTTCCTTGATGATGGATACCCCAACAGGAATAACGATAGAAGTTGTGGACATTATGAGGGGATGTGTCATGGAGTTTGATAATCAATATTTTGAGGTTAACTTGATTCCTTTAGGGATAGGGGACTATGATGTGATATTAGGCATGGATTGGCTATCGACCCACTTTATAAGGATTGACTGTGCTAGCAAGGAAATCCTTCTTTGCATACCTGGTAGGGACGATGAAAGATTTAGAGGAACTAAACCAAGCAAAAAACTTTTGTTAATATCAGCCTTAAGAACCATGAGATTATTAAAGGGAGGATATCGCGACTATATATCTTATATAAAGGATCTTAAAAAGACCGCTTCTATCCTAGGAGATGTCCTAGTAGCCGTGAAATTTGAAGATGCCTTCCCCTGAGAGTTTCTAAGACTTCCCCTAAACTGAGAAATAGAGTTTAACACATTGACAGCATGCCTGAGGCCACACGCATTTTATGAGTATCCTATAGAATGGCGCCTACAAAATTGAAGCAATTAAAAGATCAATAGAAAGACATGTTAAGATGTGACTTTATTAGGCCCAGCACCTCCCTTGGGGTGCCTCGGTACTTTTTGTAAAGATGAAAGATGAATCAATGAGCATGTGCATTGATTATAGAGAATTGAATAAAATGATTGTGAAAAATAAATGACTATTGCCTAGGATTGATGATCTTTTTTACCAATTGAAGGATGGTAGATGTTTCTCCAATATCGATCTAAGGTCGGGGTATCACAACAAAAAATAAAAGATGAGGACATGCACAAAACAACTTTTAAGATTAGATAAAGTCATTATGAGTTTTTGATTATGCCTTTTGGATTGACCAATGCCCTTACTGCCTTTATGGATTTGATGAATATTGTTCAGACCCTTCCTTAACAAGTTTGTAATTGTATTTGATGATATTTTGGTTTACTCCAAATCCACGGAATAACTTGAGGAACACCTCCGCGACATTTTTGAGATACTAATGAAGGAGAAATTGTATGCAAAATTATGTGATTTTTGGCTTGAGGAAGTTTCTTTCTTTGTCCATATAGGCAGCCTCATTATTCTTTCATTGATCGTTCATTAATTGAGTTTATATCTTGAAATGTGTTACTTGGTCATGATTTTCAAAGTTTATTTTCACTCTAGAATTGAGTAAATTTTAGGAAAGGATCATAGGCCATCTTTGTTATATCACCCATATTGACCTTGACCTAACATTAAATGTTTTTCCTCGTCAGCCCCTTTGAGCCTAAATATAGCCTTTCGTTTCACAATCCCATAACCAGCTCCAAATTAGAGTTATAAACCGTATATATTACCTTCCATACCTTTGTTTGGAATGATGGGATTGAATGATGTTTTTGTCTTGTGATTGCAATTAAGCATGTGAGAGTGAGAAAAGTAAAGAAAAGAAAAAAGTGAAAAATAGAAGAAAAAGAGGATGTAGAAAACAAAAGAAAAAGAAGAAAAGAAAATATAGATAAATTTGTATATGTTGTGTATAGTGTTCAATAAGCTTTTTTTACTCTCTCCATTGTTATATTTAATGCCTTTTATGGAAGTTATATTTCAATTTTGTATTTGCCCACAATTTTCCATTATCCCGAGTTTTCATCTCCAAACACTTTGAATCCGTACATTGTCCTTTCATTCCATACCCTTAACCCCAAACCTATATTATAACCCTATAAAGTCCTATGTGATCCTAGGGTGAATTCAATTTAAAAGTTTAAATAGTTGTGATAATCTGTGAAAAAACATTTCGCCTCCTTTAATGAGCGGTATCTTTTATTGAGATTTCATATTTTTTATTTTATATATAAAGTTCTTCATTTGTGACATGTGCGCAGCCTTATTTCCATTTACATTTACTCTTTATGCCCAACTTGCATTTCCCGTGTATTACCTCCCATTCATAGTGATTTCATTTGTTGAGCATAATGCCTGGTGAGGATTGACATATATGCACGCTTTAATGTTTATTATCCAGTTTATATAAGTTTTTAACAAATCATACTTTGCATGTGCTCGCTCCCCTCCCACATTTTTAGGTTTCAATTCTACTAAGTCCATTCTATAATGTTAATAATATGGACTTTTGTGTGAATTCATTCATTTTCCTAATAACGTGTTTGAAATCTTTTTCGCTATTGTTGGGTTTGTCGCATGTTAATTGGGCATATTTTGAGGAGACCATATGATGTTTGTGGGATTCCTCCCTGAAAACCCTCACAAGACGACACTCGTCCACTAGGGTAACCTAGGAATTTAACGACTTATTGCATACATTAAATGCAACCATTCGCCCGCGAAAGTGGATTTTTATCTCTTTTGTATATCTCTCATATTTTGTGGTTTTCTTATAGTTTGTCTTGCGTTAAATTTTATTTTTAAGGACTAGAAATGTGTAAGTTAGGGGGTGTGATTAGTCCTGAATCATAGCACTTATTACCCTCAACACTTATGCATTTTAGCCCCCTCGGGTACTTTAATGCCAATAATTATGCTCATTAACCATATAACCTTTGTTTCACGTGATAACATGTTATTTGAGGTATTATTGAGTGTTTGTAGGTATTAAAATGCTTAATATGAAGTTTGGTGTCATTCCGATAAAGTCCCGTCCCAATTCGCATGTTCAGGGGCATTATCGTAATTTCACACTTTGGAATTTTTTCCAAAGTCTTCATAAAAGTCGACTCTCTCAGTGCAAGTTTCGCGTGTCAGTGAACGGTGCATGAATTCGAGTTCGAATGAAGAATCCACGGGTCTTTTATCGGGGAAGAAATATAAGGAAATCATTTTGACACAACAAATAAATAAATGACCTTTGGGTCCTGGCGCTTTCAATCAAATAAATCAAGTATTTCCATCCATGTCCTGAACCAATTTTTGCAGCAAGCTTTTCGTTAATGGCGATTTGGGCATCTCTCGGGTTTGTGCTCGGGTTTTGATTATATCCAATTGTGGTCCAAATTGATAATGCTCGGATTTTTGTATTTTGCATTCGACAATTACAGGTCTACAACGTAGCTGGGTTTTGGCATGGGAGCAGGTCTCGGTTTGAGCTCATGGAAGAAGGTGTGTGGCATATATGGCGGGTCTTAGGTTAATCCATGGAGGTCTCGGCTTGTTGCAATTGTAATTTGGCCTTGGGCATATTGCAAATTGGAGTTAGATGTTTGGTTTTTGTTGGATGCAGGTCTCGATAAAAATGGATAGCAGTGGGCGATTTCTGGCGTGACCAATCGACTGGACCTGCCCCACCAGTCGACCGGTGATTTAGTTTTTGCCTTGAACCCTTTAAAGTGGACTCCCCCTTCTCCAGTGGTCGACCGCGCCTCTGTCACCGATTGACCGACCCTTTTCTTTTTGGCCGCGCGTGCTGCTACTTTCCTTTTCTTATTTACTTTTTTCTTTTTTCTTTTTTCTCTTTCCTTTTTGTTTTATTTTTCTTTTATTTAACTTCTAACTTAGTATATATAAAACACTTGGTTTTAGTTTGTGAGAGCTCTCATAAATATCAATTTTTTTCCTTTCTCTTGTTTTTGTTTTTTTAGTTTTAGGGTTTGAACTATATGGGGATTTTGTGGAGATCACCCCATCTCCTCCATTTTTTTTGTGGGTTTTCACCATTAATGTAAGTTCTAATATTTATTCATCTTCTCCCCCTTATTTATTCTTTCTGCCCTAGTTTTTCATGCTTTGTATTTATTTGATGCCTAGATAATTTTAGTTGTTAATTTAGTTGTTGCTTCCTTTAATTAATTAGTTAGTTTAATTTATGCTTTTCATTATGCTTAGTGGCTAGTGTAAAATAGGTTGTGTTGGATTGAACTCACCTAGGGTTGATGGGTTGCTTTGCTATGGTGATGGTTTTTACGCATTTATTTCTATTGGGTTGTCCTAGTTATTATGCCTAGGAGATTTAATGGGATATTTCATGTATGCCCCATATTTACGACCATGCGTGCGTAATTGTCGGGGTATTTGTTTACGCCAAAATCATATTAGACTTTTATGAGAATTTAGGGGTGTGACAACTCTTGATTTAATTAATTGACGAAACTAAACTAATCTTAATAACTTGTGAACCCATGTAACCATTTATACCAATTAACTTGGGATGAGGGATATCTGTCGCAACTTATAGTTTATATTCCGTTTTGTAATTTAATTTAAATACACTCGCCTAGTTATCTTTTCTTTTTTGTTATAATTACCTTTTACACTTTTATTTTAGAAGTATTTAATCAATATAATTCTAGCAACATGTCTCTGTGGATTTTCGATACCCGGACTGGTCGATATACTCCCTTAAAAGAGTGTAGTCATAGTTTAGGTAAATTTTTATATTGAGTTGGTGAGCCATATATAACAAACGATCGGCATCGGTGACATGACACGACGGCAAAAACCAGTCTATCAATGCTGAAGGCATGTGTATTTGACTTCTGTGAAAGTTAAGAAAAAACCCTACCCTTGGTAGAGTTCATTTACAATAACAGTTATCAAGCTAGAATTAAAATGGCACCTTATACAGTATTATTTGGGAAAAGATATTGCAGACCTTTGTGGTGGGATGAAATTAGAGAAAGGCAACTTTTGGGACCGAAATTAGTGGAGCAGACCGCAACCAAGGTAAAGGTAATATAAGAAAGGTTGTCGAGTGATCAAAGTAGAAATAAGAGTTGGATTGATATTAAGAGAAGAGATGTAGTATTAGAAATCGGGGACCATGCCTTTCTTATAGTCTCATAAAAAGGGGTGATGAGTTTTGGAAAGAAGGGAGATCTCATATCGTAATATGTGGGACCTTTTAAAGTGCTTGAGATGATCAAAGACTCAACCTATAGATTTTCCTTACCACCAAAATTGACTCACGTACACAAAGTCTTTCATGTGTCAATGTTATGAAACTATGTTAAAAACCGTAATCACATTATCAATTAATAACCCATAGAGATCCGCAGAGATTTAAATTATGAAGATACCCCAATAGAGATACTAAACATAAAAGATCAGGTGACGAGGACCAAGAATACTTCCTTAGTAAAAGTTCTTAACATCAACCAAATCGCATAAGAATCCACATGGGAACTCGAGTTCGCCGTCAGAGAGAAATACCCACAATTATTTGGAGGTATGAATTAAACTTTACTTTTTATCCTTAAATTATGAGGATGTAAATTCTTAAAATTGGGGCGGTTGTAATGACCCAAACCATAGAAGGTCATGGAGCGTTATGGAAGCCTTGAACCCAAAGTAATAAACTAAACCTTATTGGTCGCGGGCGGGTGGGTAAGGCCACGGATAGTAGTTAGAAACATGATTGAAATACTTAGGTAGTGGCCTATATTTATAGACCATAGAGTTTACTCTTCGGAGATATAAAGTGAAAATGAAAAATATTAATTGCCACTGTGGTTCTCACAAATTCCCTAATTTTAAACCAATTTTAGTTCATCCCTAAAATATGCAACTACGTGTCAAAACAAATCAAGTAAGCATGCGACACAAAGTTCAAAAAAAATCCCCGCAGGGAAAAATCTTTTTATTTCGAGAACTGTGACAAGTTTACAAGACCATAGACTTACATACAACCTGATAATCGCCACAAGTGTAACGCATGGTGTCTTCGTCAAACCTTCAAAGCATCGGCTAGAAATCAGTAATGGTTCACATGCAGCTATACCACAAGGACACGTAGTCTTCAGCAAAGAATCAACACACAGAGGATCCTCAATGACACACAGTCATAAACTTTATAGAGACTCACTCCACAATAGCATGCAACTCTCAATTGTAGAGATCTCCCCACAAAGGATGAACAATAGCACGGTTGTTCTTCAGGTTCCAAAACAATTCACATAAAGATATTGAGATTTTGTGAATTTAAAACAAAAAGGGTTTTAAGCCTTAAATGAAGAAACCAAAAGTCTTCTGCTGATATGCAGTGTTTGTAGAATGAAAAACGTGAAAGACTTCTTTAAAAAATGGAGTGAAAAGTCCATTTTATAGAAACTTTAAGGCGGTGGTATCGTTTGAAAGCGAGACGATGTCGTTTGAAGTATCAGGCGACAACATGTCTCGTTCGAGCGACAAACGATGTCGTTCGAACCAGATGCGATGTCATTCGAACCAGATACGATGCCGTTCGAACGAGATGATTAAAAATATTTTTTTCTCGTTTATCCTTTCAGTAAATGTACCTTAAAAACTCCAAAAATATATTTTTTGAAAAAAAATATTTAAAGCTCTGCTCCAACACTTAGAGACGGTGTTGAAAAGTCTAATTTATAGAAACTTTAAGGCGGTGGAGTCTTTCGAACGAGAGACAATATCGTTTGAAGTATCGCGCGACAACACGTCTCGTTCGAGTGACAAACGATGTTGTTCGAACCAGATGTGATGTCGTTCAAACTAGATACAATGTTGTTCGAACCAGATGATTAAAAAATAATTTTTTCTCGTTTATCCTTTCAGTAAATGTACCACCTTAAAAACTCTGAAAATATATTTTTTGAAAAAAAATATTTAAAGCTCCGCTCCAACACTTGGAAAATATTTTGTGAAAAATATCCCAATACTCTAAGTTCATTATTAAGGTACCCTAAAACGTAAACTTACCAAAGTTAACCTTGCGAAGGTTGTTTATTAAAGAACCTTCATTATTTGAATACGTCTTGATGTGAATGTGATCTTGTACTTCTTCGACGGTGTAGCGGTATACGACATATGAATCGATAATGGACAAAAATGTCCTTACAAATCTCCCCCTATGTCTATGCCGGTACAAAATTAAAACATTCGAATTATCAATCAAAATCTGACCTATACAAATCTACCCTCCTATGAACCCAAAACTGAAAAGGTAAATGACAAGTCTTCAAACGTTTTCAATATTCAACAAACTTCAAACATTCTTTGTCATCATCAAGGTGTGCAATACTAAAATCTTCAATTGTACCTACACACATGAGACAAAGCAAAAACCTCGTGACGTATTGAGTTTGAAATGATATAAACATAAAACATGTAAGCATAATCAAATCTCTCCCATACTTAAACTCCCCCATAATATCATGATTCGTTCTTCCCCTTTTTATTTGCCCGAAATAGACAAGGAAAAGAATAAACCAAATAAATCAAATCGGGGTGTCATGGTAAACAAGGCAAACAAATATGACAAACATGCTCAATACAGTATATGCTCAAAAAACTTCACAAACTATTTTTAATTTTTCTATTTTTTATACAAAAGTGTTACAAATGCACACTATGAATTCATACTAAGATAACCAAATCGTGGAAACAGTATGAATGGGTGTGAACATATTCGATAAGAAATAAAACTCAATCATGTTATTAGTGCAAGATGCATATTATGTATTCCTAACGAATGGGCATCAAAATTGTCCTTAGGTGTAAAAGTGTTGAATTTAGATGACATCGTCTTAAATCAAAATCAACAAATCAAAGTCTACATGATTTTCACACCAATAACGTAAAAAAACTTTTTAACTCTTTTTCAAGACTTTTTAAGGACGTGCAAAGCCGTTTTAATTCTCCAATCAAACTCCCTCATATATATTTTCTTTTTGAGTTGATCTAAATTTTCAAACATTGGAGAATTGGTGAAGAAACCTAATGGCCCCTTTTTGGCTTAAATTTCTTTTTATTGCCTTTAAATTTTTTCGGGCTCGTTTAAACCTCTTTGGACGCCGAATAATTAAAATACCTCAATTTTTTAGGTTCAATTAAACGGTGGCTTAATCGCAAAGGATAGATGTGTACCTTTCATAGCCCTTCACCGTTTTTAAATTTCACAAAAACACACGGCAAACGGTTTAAAACATGCACACCTTTTATTATCTTGTTTTATCGCATTTGGTTCATTTTAATAGATAGAATTGAGATGAAAACATGTAACCAACATGTGATTCGACAAGAAAAATATTCAAACAAATTCGTGCTCGTGTGCATCAAAGGATATAATGAGTCAATCATGTAGGCCTGTGACACCCCGACTAATTAAATACCGAGTAGCTACTCCTTTATTAAATTAATTCAAAATGCCAAGTTGGTCCAGTTAATAGCATCACTGTCGAAAACATTTTAATGATTACTAACCACCTAGTATTTAAAAAGTAAGTGCCAAATTTTAATTAAAGTCTGATTAACATGCAACAAGTGTAATAAAGAAATAATAACACCATTCACCATACTGAAGTAAATAGAATGACCATCACATAAAGTAAATAAAGTCTGGAGGAAACTCCTCACTACAATTCCGCAACTGAAATAAATAAACCGAAACTAAAACAGTACATGCCAAAGTCTGAAAACTGTAATGGAAATGTAACTCTAATAGAAATGGGCAACATGCCCTACAACTGATAGATAATGAAGCTGGAATCCAAGCGAATAGAGGCGTCTACAAGCAAATCCCTGTAGCTTCCACAAACAGCTACAGCTCGTCACCTGAATGAGAATCCTATGCTTGGTGTCCTTGTGGCTGGGCACCTAAAATGGTTTTACAAAGAAAAATAGATTTGAAAAGCAAACGGGTCAGAGCCCGAATGTGGAGTTATATTTTAAAAACCTGCAAGTGCTTTAAAAACATTTAAAACATTAAATGCAAAGTACATGTTAGGACGTGCACTCACATGATATTCTCACCTCTCGTCTAACTGTGCACTCCTAACCTAAGTACCCATCTAGAGTGATACAGACTACTAGCTACGTGACAACATATCTAGCTAGACTATCATAGGTCCTACCCTTATTACTCGGTTCTCTTAACATTATAACGCTCGTAATTAAGTAGGGGTTTAACGTAACTCAGATGTTCAATATGCAATATATATAACTATCAGTTAACTCGTTATATTTCTCGAAACAATACCGTACTTATATTCACATCATTAACATGAAGGTTCTCATTAATTAAGTGTATATTATTCACATCATAAATATACAGTATAAGCATCCCGAGAACTAAGCTGTGGTGCACACATACTCTGCTATCCATCCCGGTACATCACGTACATAAGGATTACATATTTCGAATCTCTCAGGAATAGTTCACAGATAACAACATCACAAGTAATGGAGGCGAACACAGTCACATCACATGGGTCATGCACATACCTACGCTCCCACGATCAGCGGACTTATTAATATCCCAATAAGTCTTTCTATGACCTATGTTCATCAAGGTAACCAGTCTAAATCCGGGCAACACAAGGATTAGAGGGCCCTAAGTGAACGCAAACCTCCCGCGATAGCAAGTATGGTAGGTATGTCATACACATAATACATATATCAATACTAAGTAAACACACGTCTTAGTAATCCCGTAGTTTAATCGTAGTACATATCGCATTCTCGTACTAACTTATAATTATCACAATTTATACTGTTCCGGTTTATAATCATACACGCCATAATTTACTCTCGTAGTAGTAGACACTCACGTCTCAACCCAAACCGTCCATTTAATATAACTCTCGTATATAGTTTACTCCTCTTAATAACCCAAAAGTCCCAAATCCATCAATACATCATCAAAGGAATGTTAACTCTACCCTCGAACAAGTTTACGGGACTCCAAAAATCAAAACAGTCCAAAAAGGACCAAACTGTCAACTCGTTAGAAGTCTCGTTCGAACGAGACTGTTCGAACGAGATTCGTCTGTCAACTCGTTAGAAGTCTCGTTCGAACGAGGCTGTTCGAACGAGATTCCAGTTCGTTCGAACAAACTGTACCTTCTAACGATATCTCGTTCGAACGAGATATCGAACGAAATCCCTTCTCGTTAGCAGCGACTGGTCAACTCGTTAAAAGCTCGTTCGAACGAGTTCGTTCGAATGACCTGGGTAGGGGCTTCTAACGACCTGCCAGTTTCGTCCCAGATTTTCCTAAAACTCGTTTCTCACCATTTTTAACACCTCAAGTCTTCTCCAAAGTTCGTTCTAACAATGTTTTAAGTCCTATAATCATACTACAACATGCTAAGGTCATATACTGACATCTTTTAAGGCATTAATGCATCCTAAACATCATTAAATCACAAGATTTTATACTTTTCCCCAATTTTATCAAGAACATGAACCCTAGATTTATATCATCATCAAATCCCAGAATTTAATCCGTTTTAATTTCTTCTAATCACCATTATCATGAGAATAATCATCTACCTATCATTCTACATGCAATTCTCTTCAAGATTTTCAAGTTCTAAACTCCAAACTACATGGGTTTTCATATTTCACCAAGAACAAACACAAAATTCGAATTTTTCTAACATGGAAAGAACATTCTTTGAAATTAAATGGAATAAAGTCACTTGCCTTGTTGTCTCTGAGTTTGGATGATGGTTTGATGAAGATTTTTCTGCAGAATTCCCTCTCTCCAAGCTTCTTCTCCAATGGTGGCTTAAGGTGGCTAGGGTTTGATTTGGGGAACTTAGAAAACTCTTCTAATAACCTACGTAGCCTTCTAGGTTAATATGGGTAGGTTAGTGGGTTTAGTGGGTTTAATCCACATCAGATTTACATCTCTAATTTTCGTCATTTTTAATTCCTAAAAATACGAAATTACCAAAATACCCTTTATATTGCCGGTACGGCCTAAAAATACCCCGGGACCCAAACTATACCCCCGGCTAGTGTTTTTTGACTATCTCGACCCTTCCGGACGCGTTGGCGCACTCAAAACGACCATACGGATAATAGAAATAAAAATCACTTTTATAATTAACATAATATACCATGACGCGGCGGTCACACGCGTCTCAACAAAATTTCTAAATTGCCGTATATTAATCTCACGACAAATTTCATAATTCCAAATTCATATATAATCATATATGCACATAATTAAATACCAACTCACATCTCGTTAGTATTTATAACCCGGATTAATTTCCAAATAATTCACATTTAATTAATTAATCCCAAAAATAAATATAGCCAAAAGTACGGGGTATTACTGTAATAACACTTAATTACATCTTAATGACTCCAAACACTATATAGCACATGAATGACATGACTTATTGTCTTAAAACACTATCAAATAGTCACATGGATAAATGGAATGAAATTGTGATGCAGTCATCCTAAATGATCATTCATATAAGGTGCAAAACTAAATACAAAAATCTTTTTGTATTTTTTAAAAAAAATTATCAAAAATAAAATATTTTTGTATTTTTAAAAAAAATTCCAAAAATAAAAATCTAATACAAAAAGTACATGTCAACACACTAGCAAATATATATATCATGAAACCACAACTAGTGTATGACAAAAATCATACAAGCAATCAACGATATGAAATAGCAAGTGACGAATCATGTGCAAGCAATGAAAATCAACACGTCTAGAATCTAGTGCCTTTAAAAATGATTTCCTAACCCAAATAGATGTGAAACGTCATTTGGGGGTTTTGGGAATCATGGTAACACTAGACATAAAATTCCTAGGACCTCTTCGAGGATCAAAACAGAAACGCCTAAAGTGCCCTTTCCTACCACACTGTGAATAAATGTAAATGAGTGGAACGACACCTATGGGTTGACCTTTTTTAACGTCCTTTGGAACGATTGACCCTCTAAAATAAATAATGGTTCTAGATTTTGTAACGAAAGCATTAGAACACGACGATCCATTACCATCACTACACAAACTACTCGAGTCTTTCAAATCATTTTTTAACTTCCAAATTTTAGACTCAAGCAAAGAATTGAACTCTTCCAAAGTTAGGGATTTATTTTTCAAGTTATCAATTAGACTTAACAGTTTCTTTCGCTTATCCTCAATTAAAACAAACTTATCCCTAAGAATCTCTTCACATGCCATAAAACCCTAGAATTTTTAAAGTCCTCCAATTCTTTTTCTAAAACTAGGACTTTATCATTACTCTCCTTTTTGGAAACTTTTAAAGAGTCAAAGTCAATACACAAATTATCAAAGTGTTCACAACAAATACCTCTTTGAGTTTGAAACGTTTTCAAATATTCAAACTTATTTTTAAAAAGAGAATTTTCTTCTTCCAACATTTTAATTCTTTTGCAAAGTTTCAAATTCAAAAGAGTTAATTTTTCTGCACGGTCGTGAACTTTATCAAACTCATCTCGACTAACAACATCAACAATATGAGATTCCATCGATAAAACAAATTAGGAGAGGGACACAAATAACCACAAAAAAAATTATACTACAGGATCTACACAGTAAATTAGTGCAACCGTCTCTGATACTAATTTGTAAAGGTATGCGCTCGCTTTTAATAAAGCTCTGATACCAATTTGAAAATGCAAAATATTAATTTCCATGGTGATTTTCACAAATTCCCTATTTTTAAACCAATTTTAGTTCATCCCTTAAATATACAACTACATGTCAAAACAAATCAAGTAAGCATGCGACACAAAGTTCAGGAAAAATCCCAGCAGGGCAAAACCTTTTTATTTCTAGAACTTTGACAAATTTACAAGACTATTGACTTACATACAACCTGATAATCGCCCACAAGTGTAATGCACGGTGTCTTCGTCAAACCTTCAAAGCATCAATTAGAAATCTGCAATAGTTCACACGCAACTATACCACAAGGACATGCAGTCTTTAGCAAAGAGTCAACACGCAGAAGATCCTCAATGACACGTAGTCATAAACTTCATAGAGACTCACTCCACAATAGCACGCATCTCTCGATTGTATACATCTATCCACAAAGGATGAACAATGACACGGTTGTTCTTCGGGTTCCAAAATAATTCACATAAAGATATTGGGATTTTGTGAATTGAAAACAAAAAGGATTTTAAGCCTTAAATGAAAAAGCCAAAAGTCTTCTAGTGATATGCAGTGTTTGTAGATTGAAAAACGTGAAAGACTTATTAGAAAAAACGGAGTTGAAAAGTCTAATTTATAGAAATTTTAAGGCCGTGGTGTCATTCGAATGAGAGACGATGTCGTTTGAAGTATCGCGCAACAACACGTCTCGTTCGAGCGACAAACGATGTCGTTCGAACCAGATGCAATGTCGTTCGAACCAGATACGATGTCGTTCGAACCAGATGATTAAAAAATATTTTTTTCTCGTTTATCCTTTCAGTAAATGTACCACCTTAAAAACTACGAAAATATATTTTTTGAAAAAAAATATTTAAAGCTCCGCTCCAACACTTAGAAAATATTTTGTGAAAATATCCCAATACTCTAAGTGCATTATTAAGGTACCCTAAAACGTAAACTTACCAAAGTTAACCTTACGGAGGCTGTTTGTTAAAGAACCTTAATTATTCGAACCCGTCTTGATGTGAATGTGATCTTAAACTTCTTCGACGGTGTAGCGGTATACGACATATAAATTGATAACGGATAAAAATGTCCTTACATAAACGAAACTCGGTACGTGAATTAATGACGTGGCCCAATCAGGTTATTTCTTGTGAACCAAGTTTTAGAGATTATAGAAACTTTTGAATGGACTTTTTGGGGAAAGTGGTGACATAATTGAAAACACTATGTTCCCCCTCACTTATTATAAATAGCACACCTGGACTCCGTTCACAAAGCAGCTAGAAATCATTACCAACTCTCTAAAGATATAAAGTGAGAATTTGAGGGCACATATATCTGCTGTAAAGTTACAGTCATGGAGTCATATTATTCATAGGTAGAGGGAATTTGCCAAATAAGGCAGAGCGCTACTGTTCGTAGTTACACTAAGTCCTTTGGTAATGGATTCCGCCCTCACCCTTTTCTTCCTTATTATAAACCATAATTTCCATATGTTGTTGAGTGAGATAAGAACTCTTAAGTTAAATCTGAGAATATGGGTAAATTGCCATGGATTTTTACTGTTTATGCTAGATTCATATTATGAAGTTAGTTTTTACCTTGAGTAAAATGAGTTTTCTATGCTTAGCCGTTAGAATCCAAATTTCTAGGAAATGTTCATGTGTTCTTAAAAAGGTTTAGGAGGATTTTCCATATAAATCTTCATATGTCTAGCTTATGAATCAATTTTGTTATACAAATATAATTTTACTGAAATACCCTTTGTTTCTAGAAATCAAGAGTTCTAACTCCTTCCTTGAGGCTGCGGACAAGGGTAGTATGCCATTATGCCTTACCTTATTACATATTTTGTTAGGTTTTGATTTCAAGGTTACGAAATTGATGCGCAAGGTTGAGCAATTATGTTTGGAGAGGCCTCATGATTTGTGCTTGATGCCAGATGACTAGTCCTAAGGAGATTGATCTTAGGCTAGTTATGGGACTTGCACCTTGATAGAGCTCGTCCAAGGCTGTGGAGATGGCAACAGATCGTTCATCCTGGAAGTGGGAATGAGATGATGATGTTGTGATACCCCGTAAAATTTAATAATAGGTTGATCAATTCTACAATCAATAATACATAAATCTAAATAATTAAGCATCATTTTAAGTATGACTGTAAATAAAAATTGAAAGCATAAATAAGTAACTCGATATAAAAGTGATGAACCATACAATCTCTGATACCAAATCTAGTATAAGTAATAAAAAGCCTCTCATACTGTCACTATGCAATTGTAAACCCGACATAATAATAAAAGAAATATGAATCATGATCACGCAGGTTCGACACCTACATCCTATAGGATCAACAACGTAGAGTGGCTTAATACCGGATCATGAACGAAGCAGCACTGTGGCCTACGACCTGAAAAATATTAATGGGAGATGTTAACAATAAGTTTAAGTAGTATAATGATATAATTGACGTAGTGACACAATATAATTACACATCTTTATCCAGTATTTTAGTTATTTTTAAGTTATCCAAACCCAAAACAACCCTAACATCACATGCATCTAATCCCATGCCCACTTGTCCCCCGCTATTAAGTCTTATGCATCACTGTAGACTTTTTCGTTCAATTACCAAAGATCATACAAAAGTATCGGGCCGAACGTATCTCACTCTAGTAACGATGACCATCATCATGTAGTGTCCAGGTAATCATAACCAAAGTAGACATGTATCATCGCATAGAGGTCATACATAATCATCTTGCATGGGTAAACTCGTCATTATCTTAATGAGGGCACCATCGTAATCATCGTACCACATGCCCCGTATGGATATCCCCGCTAATACGCCTCTCGCGAGTACACACCCCCAGTATATCGAGCACATAATACACAACACAAGTAATCCTACACATTAAAGGGTTGCGAGTTTATTGTCTAAATACTATCTTAATTACTTCCTAGTTAAGTAATTAGATTCACATAATTAAAAGTCATAGATTAGCGTCATAAGCAGTACAAGTACAACGAAGAGATAGAAGTTACCCACCATGACTTAGAGCTACTTAAGCAGAATCCTTGGGAATTAGTCAGCAACTTCATAGCAAGGTGGAGAGAAAAACCAGCTACCATGACCAATCGGCCTTTCGAAGAAGAACAGGCCAGTATCGTAAAGAAGAACTTCCTATCCCATGTCCGAGCAACAATGGGAGTACAGTATTACCCTCACTTTCGAGCCCTCCGAGAAGGAGGAGTGGAAATCGAAGAAAGTCTTACCAAGACATAAGTTGAACCGAGGAAAACCTCTGGACAGTTTACTCCTAAAAAGTTTGAAAAACCTGCTAGTACCACGGTTTCTATCATCAACAACATCTCTCAGCATGCCACTTAATGGGCACCAAAAAGTCGCCCAAACTCAGTCCGAAAGGAATACACCGAGGTTCACTCTCCTCTCTCCAAAGTCTACTAGTCCCTCTCGAGCCGAAATCTGATCAAACCATTGGATCTCCATCCATTACCAAACCCACTTTCGAAAAACTTTAAACCTGATGCCCATTGTGACTTTTGATTCGTACCGAATATTACGTATTTCATCCCTCGTATCCATGCATTTTAGCCCCCTCGAGTGCCTTAATCTCTATATTTAACCCCGTTAACCAAACAACCTTGGATTTATATTGTTAACATGCTATATGAGGTATAATTGGGCTTTTGTAGGTATTTAGGTACTAAGTATGGAGTTTGGATACATTACGGCTAATTTTCGTACGCAATCGCACGTTCAAGTTTAATTCGGTCAATTCACAATTTGGGAACCTAGCGCAACATCTTCACAGAAGTTGTAGCCCTCCTCGCAAGCTTCACGTGGCCATGAACGGTGCACGAATTCGATCCCTAACGAAGAAGTTACTGTGATTTTAGCGGAAGAGAAAACCAAGTGAACCAAAACAGGAAGAATATTGATGTAGACCTGCTTGATCGATCGATCGATCATAAGGACCGATTGATCGATCCTTCAATTTTCATTCATCTTGGGAAGCAGTGGTTTGATATCTGCTCGATCAATCGATCGGCCAAAGGGGTCGATCGTTCGATCCCCTCTTTTCTGCGATATTTTCCCCTTTTCTTTTCTTTTTTCTTTTCTTTTCTAATTTAATTACACTTACTATATAAACCAATTTTGTTGAAAATATCGGATATAATTCATTTTAGGTTAGTTTAGGTTAGGTTTGGGGGTTTGAGAGTTCATTCTTAGGGTAAATGAGGTTAAAAGACCTACGATGGTTGTTATCACTACACAACACGAATCAATCCTTATTTAATTCAAAGACTATTTTTTTATACCTGCAAACTACATCGGGTTGGGTTTATGCACCCCAACCCTTAGAAATCTAGCTAGACATGAATAAACTAAGCTTGAACAAGAAATCTATATTGCATGAATTCATAATTGCGTGAAAAGTGAGATTAAACATGAGAAATAATAATAAAAGTGTTGAAAATAAAGGTTACAAAGATTTAAGAACAAGAACATGCAAGAAGAAATGAAAGCTTGAAGAAAAATAGAAAAAGCTCTTGAATTAAAGGTGCAAAATATGTAAATTGTTCCCCTTGATGTTTCTCCTTAATTAGGAGCTTTTAAATAAATGAAATCTGAATAAAAAGAGTCCTAATATGACTATATATAAGTCTTGGGTCGTTTAGAAGAGTCCCAAAAGCATAAAACTCTTTTGGCTAAAAGATAAGGACAAAATAAAAATCCCGTATCTGCCAATTTGTCACACTTAGAAAGCATGACTAATTTTGTAATAGTTCTGGAGCGTGATGAATGACCTGACCAGTTCAATTTCCCTTGAAATTGGATCGATTTGGTCCTCCATTTTATGCAGAGAATCATAAAGAATCGGACCGGTTCATTTTTGGTCCATCGGTTCGGTTCGGCCTTAACAATTTTGCCTTGGATTTCTTTCTCAATTTCAAATGGGTATAACTTCTTCACCGTAGCTCAGAATGGGGTGACGTTTTTTCCAGTGTTCTTATAATTTATATATATTCAACTTTCTAGTTTTCCCCACCTTCGGAATATGGCTGAAAAATTACAAAACTTCCCTTGAACTTCCAATTTTTTGGTTTCTTTCACTATTTTGAGTTCTCTTTTCCATCTTTCTTGCATGAAATACCTGTAAAACACATAAGATATACACAAAATATGAAATAATTTCCAAAAAGGGTTAGTAAAACATATATGAGATAAATTCATTTAATTACAATGCATGGGAACATAAAAATACCGAAGTTAAGGGGATAAATGTGAAGAATTTATGCCGAATCATAACTCGTAGGAATTGGCTGTGTAACACGGGACTCGCAATTTGATATTATGATGATAATTTGTAAATATTAAGGCTTAGGCTTGAAAACATGTCGTTAAAAGGGTGCAAACCCAAAATAGCCACCAAACGGCCATGTGAGAGACATGAATATATTGCATAGGAACACTGTGACTCATAGGAATTAACCGCATAGTCATAGGACTCATGGTTTGAGAATATGATGATAATTTGCAAATCTCAAGACTTAGGCTTAAAAACATGACGTTAAAAGGTGAAACCCAAAACAGTCACCAAATGGACCAGAAAGAGGCACAAACACATCACAAGGGACCAATGAAACTCGTAAAAACTTATTGTGTAGTCAATAGACACCCAGTTTGACATTATGACGATAAATTGAAAATCTCAATGATTAGGCTTGAAAACATGTTATTAAAGGGAGAACACATAAACTAGCCACCAAACGGCCCCGTAAAAGACGTAAAAAACTTGCATGGGTAAAATGTAACTGGTAGGAACTGAATGTGTAGTCATGGAACTCCCAATATGACGATAATTTTCAAATATAAAGGCTTAGGCTTGAAATCACGCGTTAAAAGGTGAAAGCCAAAATAGTCACCAAATGGTCCAAAAAGAGGCACTAACACCTTGCAATGGACCAATGGAACTCGTAAAAACTGACTGGGTAGTTGTAGAACTCACGGTTAAACAATATGATGATAAATTGAAAATCTCAAGGCTTAGGCTTAGGCTTGGAAACATGTTGTCATAGGGGCAACATAAAAAATAGCATCCAAACGGCCCCATAAAAGATACAAACACGTCGCACGGGTCGGATGTAACTCGTCAAAACTGAACGGGTAGTCACGGGAATCTAGGTATGAGAATATGATGATAATTGTCAAATCTCAAAGCTTAGCCTTAAAAACAACATGTTAAAAGTAGAAAATGCTAAATAGACCTTAATTAGCCCCACAAAAAACAAGAACACCTCGCACGAGATAATGTAACTCGTGGGAACTGATCATGTAGTAACAGGACTCCCGGTTTGAGAATATGATGATAATTTTCCAATCGGGTTTAGGCTTAAAAATATGACATTAAAGGTCAAAAGCCTAAAATATCCACCAAACAGCCAAGAAAGAGGCTCCAACATCTCGCACGTGACCAATGTAATTGATAAGATATAACCGTATAGTAATGGGACTCCCGGTTTGAGAATATGATAGTAATTCTAAAATCTCAAAGCCAAAGCTTAAAAACATGTTTTTAATGGGTGAAAACGGAAAATAGCCATCAAATGGCTCTGTAAGATTTACTTAGACCTCACAAGTGACCAATATAACTCAAAGGAACTGACCATTTAGTTACAGGTCTAATGTATATCATTGGAACTAACCGTTTAGTCATGGGACTAACGGTTTCTGAACGATAATTTACAAATGTCAAGATATAGGATTGAAAACATATTGTTAAAGGGAAAAAAATGCAAAACAAACACCAAATGACCAAACAACAACAAAACGGCCCAGAAAGAGGCACCAACACCTCACAAGTGACCAATGTAACTCGTAAGAACTTACTGTGTAGTCACAAAACTTCCAGTTTGAGAATACAATGATAATTTGAAATTCTCAATACTTGGGCTTAAAATCATGTAGTTAAAGAGTTGAAACCCAAAACAGTAATGTAATGTCCCTGTAAGAGGAACTAACATCTTAAACAGGACTAATGTAACACGTAGGAATTGATTATGTCCTTGCAAGACTCCCGGTTTGAGAATATGATGAAAGCTTTAAAATATCAAGACTTAAAAATGAAAACATGTCGTTAAAGGTCAAAAATCAAAATAACACCTAAACGTCTTCGCAAGTGGAACCAACACCCCACACATAACCAATGTAGCTTGTAAGAACTGGCCGTGTAGTCACGTGACTCCCAATTTGAGAATAAGAGTTTAATTTGCAAATCTCAAGACTTTGGCTTAATAACATGCCTTTAAGGGGAGAAAACACAAACGCACCACCAAATGGACCCATAGAAGGCACCAACACCTCACTTAAGATCAATGCCACTCATAGGAATGGACCATATAGTTAAGGGACTCCTGATTTATGAATATGATAATAATTTTCAAATATATAGACTTGGGCTTAAAAACATGGAATTAAAGGGCAAAACACAAAGCAGACATCAAACCGCCCTATAAAATACACAAACACCTCCTACGTGACCAGTGTAACTCGTAGGAACTAACCGTGTAGTCATATGACTCCCGATTTAAGAATAAGGCAATAATTTGAAAATATTTAGACTTATGCTTAAAAACATGTCATTAAAGGATGAAAATAGAAAACATCCACAAAACACCCCGAAAAGAGGCATCAACACCTCACATGGGAACAAGGTAACTTGTGAGAACTTATTGTGTAGTAACGGGACTCCCAGTTTGACATTACGATGATAATCGGAAAATCTCAAGAGTTAGGCTTGATAATATTCCTTTAAAGGAAAAAATGAAAAAAGCCATAAAATGTCCCCATTAGAGAGATGAACACTTCGAACGGGACCAATGTGTCTCATAGGAGCTAATTGTGTAGTCATGAGACTCCCGATCAGATAATATGACGATAATTTACAAATCTTAAGAATTTAGCTTATAAATATTCCATTAAAGGGTGAAACCCAAAACAATCACCAAACGACGTCGAAAGAGGCATGGACACCTCGTACGGGATAAATGTAAGTTGTAAAAACTAACTGTGCAGTCACGACACTCCCGGTTTAACAATATGATGATAATTTGTAAATCTCAAAGCCAAGAGTTGAAAACATGTCGTTAAAGGGAGATAATGTAAAACATCGGTTAAACGGCCCCGTAAAAGACACGAACACCTCGTACAGGAACAATGTTACTCTTAGGAACTGACTGTTTAGTCACGGGACTCATAATATTAGAATATGATGATAATTTTCAATTGTCAAGAATTAGGATTAAAAACATGTTGCTAAATGGAAAAAACACGAAACAACCCCCAAACAACCAAAACAACAACCAAATAGCCCAAAAAGAGGCAGCAACACCTCACAGCTAACCAATGTAACTCGTAAAACTAATCGTGTATTCACGGGACTTCCAGTTTGACAATATGATGAAAATTTGAAAATCTCAGTACTTAGGCTTAGAATTATGACGTTAAAGAGCTAAAATGCAAAATAACCACAAAACGGCCATTTAAGAGGAACTAACACCTCGCATAGGACCAATGTAACTCATCGTAACTGATCATGTCCTCACAAGACTCCCAATTTGAGAATATGATAAAAAAAATCAATTATCGAGATTTAGGCTTGAAAACATCTCATTAAAGGGAGAAAATTCAAAACATTCACTAAATCACCCTATAAGAGATACGAACACTTCGAACGAGACCAATGTAATTTGTAGGAACTGATCGTGTAGTAACGGGACTCCCAGTTTGTGAATATGATGATATTTGCAATTCTCAAGACTTAGGCTTGGTCACATGTCATTGAACGGAGAAATAGAAAATAACCACCAAACAGCCTAAAAAGAGTCACCAACATCTCTCACGGGACCAATGTAACTCGTAAGAATTTATCGTGTAGTCACTAGACTCTTGGTTTGAGAATATGATGATAATTTATAAATATTAAGACTTAGGCCTTAAAAATATGTCGTCAAAGGGTGAAAATGTAAAACAACCCCCAAAATGCCCTCGTAAGTGAAATGGACACTTTGCACGAGATAAACGTAACTTGTAATAAATGACCTTGTAGTTATGGGACTCCCGGTATGCGAATATGATGATAATTTTCAAATATCATGACTTAGGTTTAAAAACATTTTGTTAAAGGGATAAAATGCAAAACAACAACCAAACATCCCCGTAATAGGCACCCACACCTCGCGCAGGACCAGTGTAACTCATTGGAACTGACCGTGTAGTCACAGGACTCCCAATTTAAGAATATGACACCAAATTGAAAATCCTAAGACTTTGGCTTAAAAAGGGCCATTGAAGGGTGTCAACACTAATCATCCACCAAACGGTCTCATGAGAGGCGCTAATACCTCACACGGGACCACTGTCACTCGTAGGAACTAATAATGTAGTCAAGGGACTTCGGGTCTGTAAACATGTTGATAATTTTAAAATCTCTAGACTTGGACATAAAAACATCTTGTTATAGGGAGAAACAGAAAACAATTATCATACTGCCCTATAAAAGAAACAATCAACTCGCATGGGACCAATATAACTCGTAGGGATTGAGTGTGTAGTCACGGGACTCCCGGTTTGAGAGTATGACAATAATTTACAAATTTCAAGATTTAGGAGAAATAACAGGTTCTTAAAGGGAGAAAATGTAAAACAACCCCCTAAATGACCCCTTAAAAGACACGAACACCTCGCACACAACTTATGTAACTCGTAGGAACTAATCGTGTAGTCACGAGAATCCTGATTTGAGAATATGGAGTAAAATTTCAAATATTTACACTTAGCCTTAAAAACATGTCGTTTAAGGGGGAAAATAGATAACACCCACCGAATGGGCTAAAAAGAGGCACCAACACCTCGCACAGGACCAATGTAACTTATAGGAACTGAATGTGTAGTCATAGGACTCCCAATTAGAGAATATGATGATAATTTACAAATATAATGAGATAGGCTTGAAAATATGATGTTAAAGGGAAAAATGCAAAAACATCCACCTAACGCCCCCCCTAAGAGATATGATCATCTCGAAAAGGAACAACATAACTCATAGGAACTAACCATGTAGTCAAGGGACTCCCATATTGAGAATATGATAATAATTTGCAAATATCAAGACATAAGCTTAAAAACATACCAGTAAAGGGTAAAACCCAAAACATTCACCAAACGGCCCAGAAAGAGGAACCAACACCTCGCATGGGATAAATGTAACTCATAAAAACTGATTGTATACTTATGGGAGTCCCGGATTGACAATATGATGATAATTTGCAAATATAAAGGGTTTGGATTTATAACATGTCCTTAAAAGGAGAACACGCAAAATAGTCCACAAATGGACCCGTAAAAGACACGGACACCTCACACGGGACCAATGTAACTCGTAGGAATTGAACATGCAGACAATGGACTCCCAATTTAAGAATATATAATAATTTTCAAATCTCAATATGTAGGCTTAAAAATATGCCATTAGAGGGAGAAAACCTAAACAAGTACCAAACCGCCCAAAAAGAGTCACCAACAACTCGCACGTGACCAATGTTACTCATAAGAACTTATCTCGCAGTAAAGAGACTCCCGATTTGAGAATATGATGATAGTTTGAAAATTTTAAGACTGTCTTCAAACTATGTCGTTATAAGGCGAAAACATAAAACAACCACCAAAGGGCCTCGTAAAATGCACCAACACAAAGTAACTCATAAGAACTGACTATTTAGTTATGGGACTCAAGATTCAGAATATGATGATGATTTTCAAATGTCAAGACTTAGGTTTTAAAGCATATCGTTGAAGGGAAAAATGCAAAATAACCCCCAAACGGCCAAAACAATCACCAAACGATCCGATAAGAGGCACTAACACCTCTCAAGTGACTATTGCCACTTGTAATAACTGAACGTGTAGTCACGAGACTCTCAGTTTGAGAATAAGACGATAATTTAAAAATCTCAATACAAAGGCTTAAAATCATGTTTTTAAAGATCTACAATATAAAACAGCCACAAAACGACCCCGTAGAGGTACCAGCACCTCGCACGGGACCAATGTAACTCATACTAACTGATTGTGTCCTCACAGGACTCTCGGTTTGAGAATGTGATGAAAAATTGTAAATATCAAGAGTCGAGCTTGAAAACATGTCATTAAAGGGCAAAAACATAAAACAACCTCTAAACGGTCCTATAAAAGACACTAATACCTACACAATTAAAATGTAACTCATAAGAACTGACCGTATAACCATGGGACTCCTAGTATTTGAATATGATGATAATTTTCAAATCTCAAGCTTAGGCTTGATCATATGCCGTTAAAGGGCGAAACCGAAAAGAAATAACACCTTGCACGGGATCAATGTAACCCATAAGAACTAACCATTAAGTCACGATACACACAATTTGAGAATATGATGATAGTTTACAAAAATCAAGACTTATACTTAAAAAGATGCTATTAAAGGGAAAAAATGTAAAACAACCACCAAACAGCCTTGTAAGAGAAACACACAGTTTGCACAGGAGGAATGTAACTTATAATAAGTGATCGTGTAGTCATGGGACTCCCGGTATGAGAATATGATGATGATTAGCAAATATCAAGACTTAGGCTTAAAAACATGTCATTAAAGGGCAAAAATGTGAAACAACAACCAAATATCCCCTTAAGAGGCACCCACACCACGCACTGTACCAATATAACTCATAACAACTGACCGTTTAGTCACATGACTCCTTATTTGAGAATATGATGATAATTTGAAAATATCAAGACTTTGGCTTAAAAATGTGTTTTTAAAGTATGAAAATAAAAATAAACCACTAATCGGCCTCGTAAGTGGAACTAATACCTCGCATGAGATCAATGCCATTTATAGGAACTAACCTTGTAGTCAAGCGACCGTTGGTTTTTAAATATGATGATAATTTTCAAATTTCTAGAGTTCGGATAAAAACATGTTGTTAGAGGGTGAAACAAAAAACAACCCCCAAATCGCTCCTCTAAAAGATACGAACATCTAGCAGGGGACCAGTATAACTCATACGAATTGATTGTGTAGTCATGGGACTCCATATTTGAGATTATGATGATAATTTGAAAACGTAAAGAGTTTGTCATGAAAACAGTCCGTTAAAGGAAAAAATGCATAATTGTCCCCAAACGACCCCTTAGAAGACAATCGCAGGGGACAAATGTAGCTCGTAGGAACTGATCATGTAGTCACAGGACTTACGATTTGAGAATATTAAAATAATTCAAAAATCTCAAGGCTTAGACTTAATAACAAGCCGTTAGAGGGTGAAAATACAAAACAACCCCCAAAATAACACGAAAATAAGAACTAACACCTCGCACGTGACCAAAGTAACTCGTAAGAATGGATCATGTAGTAACAGGAGTTAGTGTTTGAGAATATTGAATATGAAAATATGAAGACTTTGGATTAAAAATTTTCCATTATTGGGCAAAAACATAAGACAACCCCAAACAGTCAGATAAGAGACACAAACAACTACACGAGACCAATGTAATTCGTAGGAACTGACCATGTAATCAAGAGACTCCCGGTTTGTGAATATGATGATAATTTTCAAATCTCAAGACTTAGACTTGATCACATGCCATTAAAGGGAGAAATAGAAAATAATCACCAAATGGCCCAAAATGATGCACTAAACAGGCCAACGTAACTCGTAAGAACTAACTGTGTAGTCACAAGACTTTTATTTTGAGAATATGATGATAATTCAAAGATATTACGACTTAGACTTAAAAAAATATTGTTAAAGGGTAAAAAGTGCAAAACAACCCCCAAACGACCCCGTAATAGAAACGAGTACTTCGCACGGGACAAATGTAACTTATTATAACTTACCTTGTAGTCATGGGACTCCTTGTATGTGAATATGATGATAGTTTGCAAATATCAAGACTTAGGCTTAAAATATATCGTTAAAGGGAAAGATTGCAAAAAAATAACCAAACGTCTCCGTATGAAGAACCCACACCTCACATGGGACCAATATGACTCATAGTAACTGAACGTGTAGACACGGGAATCCCGATTTGAGAATATGACAATAATTTGAAAATCTCAAGACTTTAGCTTATAATTATGCCGTTGAATGGTGCAAACACAAATTAGCAACCAAACGGCCCTGTGAGAAGTGACTGTGTAGCCAAGGGACTACCGATCTATGAATATGATGAAAATTTTCAAATCTCTAGACGTGGACTTAAAATCATGTTATTAGAGGGAAAAATAAAAAACATCCACCAAACTCCCCCTTAAAAGACACGTACACCTCATAGGAGATAAGTGTAACTCATAGGAACTAACCATGTAGTCACATGACTCCCGATTTGAGAATATGATGATAATTTGTTAATCTCAAGACTTAGGATTAAAAACAGGCTATTATAAGGTAAAAATAAAAAATGGTCCCATAAAAGACATGAACACCTCACACAGGACCGTTATAACTCGTAAGAACTAATCGTGTTGTCACGGGCCTACAATTTTGGGAATATGATAATAATTTTCAAATCTCAAGGCTTAGGCTTGAAAATAAGCCGTTAAAGGGAAAAATGCAAAAATATTCCCCAAACTTCCTAGAAAGAGGCACCAAAACCTCGCACATGACCAATGTACTCGTAAGAACTGATCATGTGGTAATGGGGCTCCCAATTTTAGAATATAATGTCAAATTGAAAATCTTCATACTTCGGCTTAAAAACATGTCATATAGGGTGAAAACATATAACAACCACCAAACGGCCATGTAAAATGTACAAGCACCTCACACGGGTCTAATATAACAATTAAGAACTGACCGTTTAGTAACAGGACTCACGATTTCAGCATATGACGATAATTTTCAAATGTAAAGACATAGGCTTAAAAACATGTCGTTAAAGGGAAATGCAAAATAGCCCCCAAACGGCAAAAACAACCACTAAACGGCCCAAAAAGAGGCACTATAATCTGGTAAGTGACCAATGTAACTCGTTAGAACTAAATGTTTATTCATGGGACTCCCAGTTTGAGAATATACTGATAATTTGAAAATGTCAATACTTAGGCTTATAATCATGCCACTAAAGAGCTAAAACACAAAAACCCATGAAACAGCCTCATAAGAGCCCATAACACCTTAAACGGGACAAATGTAACTCGTAGTAATTGACGGTGTCCTCGTGGGAATCTTCATGTAAGAATATGATGAATATTTTCAAATATCAAGGCTTAGTCTTAAAAACATGTCGTTAAAGAGCAAAAAAGCAAAATCCCTAAACATTCCTATAGGAGACACGAACACCTCACACGAGACCAATGTAATTCGAAAGAAATGATCATGTTGTCACGGGACTCCCGCCTTTTAAATATGATGAGAATTTAAAAATCTCAAAACTTAGGCTTGATCGCATAACGTTGAATGGAGAAACAAAAAATGACCACCAAACGGCCACAAAGAGGCACACCTTTCACGGGACCAATATTAGTCGTAAGAAGTAACCATGTAGTCATGAGACTCTCGGTTTGAGAATATAACACTAATTTACAAATCTCAAGACATAGACTAAAAAACTTGTCGTTAAATAGGGAAAAGGCAAAACAACCCCGAAACAGCCTCGCAAGAGAAACAGACACTTCGCCTGGGATGAATGTAACTTTTAATAACTGACCGTCTAGTCATGGGATTCCTAGTATGATGATATGATGATTATTTGCAATATCAGGACTTTCGCTTAAAAATATGATATTAAAAGGCAAATATGTAAAACAGCCACCAAACGTCCCCTTAAGAGGCACCAACACTTCGCACGGGACCAATGTAATTCGTAGGATCTAATTGTGTAGTCACGAGACTCGGGTTTGAGAATATGTTGATACATTGTAAATCTCAAGACTTTGGCTTGAAACATGCCAATAAAGGGTGAAAACACAAATTAGCCACGAAATGGCCCGTAAGGGGCACCAACACCTCGCATGGGACCAGCATCACTTGGAATAACTGACCGTATAATGAAGGGACTCTCAATTTATGAATATGATGCTAACTTTCAAATACCTAGACGTTGGCTTAAAAATGTTCCATTAAAGCATAAAATAGAAATCAGTCACCAAACCGCCCCATCAAAGACACGAGCATCTCGCATGGGACCACTGTAACTCGTAGGAACTATCCATACTGTGATGGGACTCTTAGTTTGAAAATATGGAGATAATTTGAAAATATATAGACTTGTGCTTAAAAACAATCCGTTAAAGGGTCAAAACTGAAAACATCCACCAAACGGTTTATAAAGAGGCACCAACACCTCACGCGGAATGAATGTAACTCGTTGGAACAAACTGGGTAGTCACGGGATTCCTGGTATGAGAATATGGTGATAATTTGCAAATCTCTAAATTTAGTCTTAAAGACATATCGTCAAAGGGACAAAACCCAAAACAGCCAGCAAACAGCCCTGTAAGAGGAACCAACACCTCACACTGGAATAATGTAACTTATAGGAACTAAACATGTAGTCATGAAACTCGCAATTTGAGAATATGAAGATAATTTTCAATTTTTAAGAATCAGACTTGAAAACATGTTGTTAAATGGCGAAAATGCAAAACAATCCCCAAACGACCTTGTAAGAGGCATGCACACCTCGCACGAGAGTAATGTAATTCTTAGGAACTAACAGTGTAGTCACAAAAATATTGGTGTAAGAATATGATGATACTTTGAAAATCTATAGACTTAAGATTCAAAACATGTTACAAAAGGGTGAGAAAATAAAACAGTCACTAAACAGCACCGTAAGACACAAACATCTCGCACGGGATGAATGTACCTTGTAAAAACTAGTCATGTAGTCATGAGACTTTTAATTTAGTAATATGGTGATAATTTAAAAATATCTACACTTAGGCTTAAAAACAATATGTTAAAAGGTGAAACCCAAAATATCCACCAAACGATCTGGTAAGAGGTACCCACACCTCGCATGAGAATAATGTAACCCATAGGAATGGACCATGTAGTAACAAGACTTCCAGTGTGAGAATATGACGATAATTTACAAATCTCAAGATTTAAGCGTGAAAAGATGTCGTTAAATGGAGCAAATGAATAAGAACCCCCAAACGGCCCCGTAAAAAAAATGCACACTTCGCACAGGACAAATGGAACCCTCAATAACTGACTATGTAGTCACGTGAGTCCTGGTATAAAAATATGACAATAATTTGCAAATCTCAACACAGTTTTAAAAACATGTTGTTAAAGGAAGAAAACCTAAAATAGCCATTAAACGGCCCTTTAAGAGGTACCAACATCTCATAGGGGACCAATGTAATCGTAGGAACTGACCTTGTCCTCACAGGACTCCCGATTTTTGAATGTGACAATAATTTGCAAATCGAAAGAGTTAGGATTGAAAATAATTATCAAAGGATAAAAATGCAAAACGGCCACCAAGCAGACCCTTAGGAGATTGGAGCACCTTCCACAGGACCAATATAACTTGTAGGAATTGACCGTGTTCTCACAGGATTCCTGATTTGAAAATATGAGGATAATTTTGAAATCTCAAGACCTAGGTTTAAAAACATGCCATTAAAGGGCGAAAATAAAAAATAGCCCCCGTATGGTCCCATAAAAACACAAACACCTTGAATGTGACCAATTTAACTCGTAGGATCTGACCTTGTAATCACGAGACTCTCAGTTTGAGAATATGATGATAATTTTCAAATATTAAGAATTAGGCTTAAAAATATGCCATTTTAGGAAGAAAGCTCAAAACAGCCACCGAATGGCACAAAAAGTGGCACCAACACCTATCACGTGACTAATGTAACCCATAAGATCTGATCGTGTAGTAACGGGGCTCCCGATTTGTGAATATGATGATAATTTGCAAATCTCTAGACTTAGTCTTAAAAATATATTGTTAAAATGCAAAAACACAAAATCGCCACCAAATGGCTTCGTAAGATGCACCAACACCTCGCATGGGTGCAAGATAACTCATACGAACTAACCATTTAGTCACGGAACTCACGGTATTAGAATGCAACGATAACTTACAAATTTTAAGGCTTAGGCTTAAAAACATGTAGTTATAGGGGAAAAAATGAAAAGAACCTCCCAAATGACCAAAGCATCCACCATACGGCCTGGAAAAAGGCATCAACACATCACATGTGACCAATGTAACTCATAGGAACCAACAGTATAGTCACAGGACTCTACGTTTGGGAATATGAAGATAATTTAGAAATCTCAAGACTTAGGCTTAAAATCTTGATGTTAATGAACAAAAAAGCAAAACAACCACGAATCGGCCTTGTAAGAAGCCCTAACACCTCGTGGGAACGTACTATGTCCTCAAGGAACTCCTGATTGGAGAATGTGGCGATAATTTGCGTATATTTAAATTCAGTCATAAAAGCTTGCCATTAAAAGGTGAAAATCAGAAAACATCCACGAGACGACTCGAAAAGAGGCACCAACACTTCACATGAGATGAATTTAACTAGTTAGAACAATCCATTTAATCACGAGACTCTCGGTTTAAGAATATGCAGATAATTTGTAAATCTCTATACTTAGTCTTAATAACATGTCACAAGAGGGTGAAAGCCAAAACAACCACCAAACAACCCAGAAAGTGGCATCAACACCTCGCATGGGACCAATATAATCTTAGAAACTGACCGTATCATCACAGTGCTCTCGATTTGAGAATATAACAACAATTTGCAAATCTCAAGAGTTAGTCTTGAAAACATGTTATTAAACGGGAAACCACAAAACAACCAGCAAATGGTCCCCATAAGAGACACGAACACCTCGCACAAAACGAATGTAACTCATAGGAACGAACGTTTAGTCACGAAAATATGATGATAATTTTCAAATCGCAATATTTATGAATAAAACACACAATTAAAGTGCGAAACCCAAAATTTTCTCCAAACGGTCCAAAAAGAGCCACCAACACCTAGCACTGGACCAATATAACGTGTAAAAACTGATTGTGTAGTCACGGGACTCCCGATTTAAGGATATAATGATAATTTACAAATCATAAGGCTTTGGCTTGAAAACTTTCCATTAAAGGGTGGAACCTAAAATAGCTACCAAATGGACCCGTAAGAGACACAACAACCTCACTTGGGAGAATGTAACTCGTAGGAATTGATCGTTTAGTCACGGGACTCCCAATTTGGGAATATGAAGATGATTTGTAAATATCAAGACTTAGGCATAAGAACATGCCATTATAGGGAGGAATAAAAAATAAGCACCATGCAGACCAGAAAAAGGCAATAACACCTCGCACAAGATAATATAACTCGTAGGAACTGATTATGTAGTCACGAAACTCCCGATTTGATAATATGATGATAATTTGAAAATCTCAAGACTTCGGATTGAAAACATGTCAATGAGGGGTGAAAATACAAACATCCCCCAAATATCCCTGTAAAAGACATGAACACCTCGCACAGGATCGATGTAACTCGTCACGAGAATCCTTGTTTGAGCATATAACGATAATTTGTAAGTCTCTAAACTTAGGCTTTGAAACATATCGTTAAAGGGAGAAACCAAAAATAACCACCAAATGGCTCAAAAAGAGGCACTAACACCTCATACAGAATCAATTTAACTCGTCATAACTGGCTGTGTAGTCATGGCACTCTCAGAATGAGAATATGATGATAATTTGTAAATATCAAGACAATTCTAGTAACATGTTTTTGGAAGTAAATTCAAAACCGCCACCAAATGGTCCCGTAAGAGGCATAACGCCTTGCACGAGACTAGTGTAATCAACGGAATTGGTCATGTCCACGCAGGTCTCCTGGTTTAAGAATATACGATAATGTGAAAATCTCAAGTTTTAGGCTTGAAAACATGTCGTTATAGGTCAAAAATGAAAAATGGCCCTATAAGAGACATGAACACCTAGAACGGGACCAAAGTATCTCGTAGGGACTTATCGTGTAGTCACGGGACTCCTAGATTGAGAATGTGATGATAATTTACAAATCTCAAGACTTTGCTTTTAAAAATATGCCATTAAAGGGTGAAACCTAAACCAGCCAAACAGCTCAAAAATAAGCATCAACTCCTCGCATGGGACCAATGTAACTCGTAAAAACTGATTGTGTAGTCACGAAACTCCTGATTTGACAATATGATAATTTTCAAATCTCAAGGCTTAGGTTTAGAAACATACCGTTGAAGGGTGAAAATGAAAAACATCCACTAAATGGCCTCGTAAGAGGAACGAACACCTCGCACAGGACCAATGTAATTCATAGGAACTGACTGTGTAGTCCTGGAAATCCTCGCTTAAGAATATGATGATAAATTCAAATGTCAAGAATTCGTCTTAAAAATATACCGTTCAAGAGTGAAAACCGAATAGAACCACCAAATGGCCTGGAAAGAGCCACCAACACCTCGCTCGTGAATAATGGGACTCCCGGTTTGAGATTATGGTGATAAATTGAAAATCTCAAGACTTAGGCTTAAAATTATGTCGTTAAAGGGCAAAAATGCAAAATAGCCACCAAACGGCCCCATAAGATGCATCAACACCTCTCACGGGTCGAATTTAACTAGTAGTGATTGACTGTTTTATTACGGGACTCACGATTTTAGAATATGACAATAATTTTCAAAAGTTAAGACTTAAGCTTGAAAATATGCCGTTAAAGGTTAAAAAACTAAAAACAACCACCAAACAGTCAAAATTGCAACCAAATGGGCTAGAAAGAGGCACGAACACCTCGCACGTGACCAATATAACTCGTTAGTACTGATTGTGTAGTAACAGAACTCCCAGTTTTAGAATATGATGATAATTGGAAAATCTCAAGTGTTAGGCTAAAAATCATTTCGGTAAAGAACTAAAATGCAAAATATCCACGAAATTGCCTCGTAAGATGAACCAACACCTTGCATGGGACCAATGTATATCCTAGGAACTGACCCTGTCCTCATGGGGCATTTGGTTTGAGATTATGGTAATAATTTGCAAATATTTAAACTTAGACTTAAAAACATTCAGTTAAATGGTGAAAACACACAACATCCGCCAAACGGCTTAGACAGAGGCACTAACACCTTGCACAAGATGAATGTAACTTGTAGGAACTGACCATGCAGTCACGAGTCACTTGGTTTGAGAATATGGCAATAATTTTTAAATCTTTAGAGTTAGGCTTAAAAAATGTCGCTAAAGGGTGAGACCTAAAATAACAACCAAACGTCCCTAAAAGAGACACCAGCACCTCGTATGGGACCATTCGAATTGTAGGAACTGATTGTATCCTCACATGACTCCTGGTTTGAGAATATTATGATAATTTGTGAATCTCAAGAGTTAGGCTTGAAAACATGGCCTTAGGGGGGAAACGTAAAATAACCACTAAATGACCCTGTAAGAGGCATAGACATCTCGCATGGGACCAATGTAACTCGTAAGAACTTATCATTATTCACGGGACTCTCAATTTGAGAATATGAGGATAATTCACAAATATCAAAACTTAGGTTTAAAAACATGCCATTAAAGGGCAGACCTAAAATTGCCACCAAATGGCCTGAAAAGAAGAACTAACACCTCGCACGGGATCAAATTAACTCATAGCAATAGATCGTAAATTCATAGGACTCTTGATTTGATAATATGGCAATAATTTTTAAATATCGAGACATAGGATTAAAAATATACCATTAAAAAGTGAAAACCCAAAACGCCACCAAACAGCCCGAAAAAAGGCACAAACACCTCGCATGTGACTAATGTAACTCGTAAGAACTGACCATATAGTAACGGGACGCCCGAATTGAGAATATGAAGATAATTTGAAAATCTCAAAACATAGGCTTAAAAATATGTCATTAAAGGGCAGAAATGTAAAAAGCCACCAAACGGCCCCATAAAATACACCAACACCTTGCACTAGTCCAATTAACTCACAGGGACTGACCGTTTAGCCATGAAACCCATGGTTTCAAAATATGATAATAATTTGTAAATGTCTATATTTAGGATTGAAAACATACTGATAAAGGGCAAAAACTAAAAACAACCCCCAAACATCCAAAACAACCACAAAATAGCATAGAAAAAGACACCAGCACCTCGCACATGACCAACGTAACTCGTAAGTACTAACCATGTAGTCACGGGATTCCCAATTTTTGAATATGACAATAATTTGAAAATCCCAGGACTTTGGATAAAAACCATGCTGTTAAAGAGCTAAAACACAAAACATCCAAAAAATGACCCCGTAAGAGGTTCCAACACCCTAACACAGGACCAATGTATATTTTAGGAACTGGTAGTGTCCACAACGGACTTCCGAATTGACAATATGACAACATTTTATAAATATATAATCGTGGGCTTAAAAAACACTCTATTATAGGGAGAAAATATAAAAATCCACCAAACGACCCAAAAATAGGCACCAACACCTCGTATGGTACCATTATAATCGTAGGAACTGTTCATGTCCTCACAGGACTCCTGAGTTGAGAATATGATGGTAATTTATAAATCTCAAGAGTTAGGCTTGAAAACATGACGCTAGAGGAAAAAAGTGTAAAACATCCACCAAATGGCCTCGTAAAAGACACGAACACCTCACACGGGACCAATGTAATTCATAGGAACTGATTGTTTAGTCAGGGTATTATCAATTTGGGAATATGATACTAATTTAAAAATTTCAAGACTTAGGCCTAAAAACATACCATTAAAGGGGAGAACTCCAAATTGCCACCAAATAGATCGAAAAAAAGCACCAACACCTTGCACGGAACTAATGAAACTCATAAGAACTGACTATGTAATCACGAGACTCCGAATTTGATAATATCATGATTGTTTACATATCTCAAGGCTTAGTCTTGAAAACATGTCGTTAAAGAGTAAAAACACAAAAAAGCCCTATAAAAGGCACAAACACCTTGTGTGGGCTAATATAACTCGTAAGACCTGGTTGGGTAGTCACGCGACTCCTGGTTTGAGAATATGGTGATTATTTTTAAATCTAAACATAGGCTTAAACATTTTGTTAAATGGACAAGCCCAAAAAAATAATTAAATGGCCCGAAAAGAGGCACGAATACCTCGCAGGGGAGCAATATAACTCATAGGAACTGATATGTGTAATACCCCGTATTTTATGCCATAATTAATTTGGGGATTTATTAAATTTAATGTGAATTAATTATTTAATATAAATCCAGAAATTAATTATGTTATCATTATTAACGTGATGAGAGTTAGTAAATATGGGAAATTTGTTGAATATTACTAATGAGCAAAGTAATATATAATATTAGTCATATTAAATGTCACGAGTGAATAAAATGACAATTTTGAAAATTTGAGTCGGGACGCGCCCGTGTCGCGTCGGGACTAAATATTGATGAATAAAAGTGAATACATTATAAGTCACTCGTATGGTCATTTTGAGTGCGCCAATGTGTCCGAAAGGGTCGAGATAGTCAGAAAAGTGTACCCGGGGGTTTAAGTTTTTAGGCTTAATTAGTACCCCGGGAGGGCATTTTGGACATTTTACATTTTTGGGTAATTAAACCCACGAAAATTCAAGGGATATATCATATGTCTAAGGTTGTCTTCTAGGGTTAAAACAACCAAAGACAAGTGACGGCCATAGGAGAGGGAAGGAGAGGCTTTTCCAAGCAATCCAAGGCCAACGATTCACCCGGTTGCACCGCCACCACCACCAACGCATAGATCGCGCGATGGGGAACGCAACCACACCAAATTTGTCATCAAACAAGAACGTCGAAAATCCCATGCAAGTGTTTATCTTGCTTATTTTCATTAATACATCAATCATGTTCGTCTAGGGATGATTATGATGAGTTTTATGGAAGAAAAATCCATTTTTGAGATATGAAATCGCATGTAGTGATGATTTGAATGTTAATCTGGAAACCCCTTAACATGTAGAGGATTAAACCACGAAATTTTGATGTTTTAGAAGAAGAAAATTATGGAAAGGACAGATTAGAACCATGTTAAAAAGAATTCTAGGGTTCTTGAGATTCACATGAATTTTGGCCTGTTAATCCATGATTATTAATGGAAATTTGCATGCTTTACGTAAAAGATGTATGGAATGGATTTATATTATTAGTGGTACAAATTTCTGGACGTTTGGGGATGAAAAGTTTGGATTTGGATGGAGTTATGTGAGAAAACCCGTAACTGATAACTGCAGAATTCGCCATACCTGCTTGATCGATCGATCGAGCCAAGAGCTTCGATCGATCGAAGGTTCGATCGATCGAGCCCCAGACGTCGATCGATCGACTCCTTCTGGCAGGCTCATATTTCCCTTTTTAAATTAGTAGAATTCAATTTAATGAGAAATAATTCTTGGACACCCTTATTAAAATATTTTGGGAGATAAAGAAGACCAGTAGGACATATGAATAATTTTGGAACCTTAATGTAAGACGAGAGTTGTATTTTAGAATACTTACATTTAAGGGACGATGAAACTAGGTATTAAAGGGAGAGACGCGTAAGAGAGTTACGATGGAACATAAATGAATACATACTGAATTTCACACTTGAGAGGATAGAGTCCATGAGTATTACGTAGTAAGTTGGAAAAATCACTCGAATTAAAGTTAGAAACGAACCGTTATACGTGATAACTAATAATGGGAAAATCAGGATAAATGTCATGATTATGGGTTATGAGAAGAACCTAAATTAATATGATAAAAGTAGTATATTTATATGACTGTGTGTATGCATATATTATATACATGTGAAAATCATGCCCGCGCTACTTGCTATCCCTGAGGTTACCGCGCTGGGACAGTCTTATCTCGAATGGGCCTTCATGGGGGATATCGACTCGTACCCTAGAATATAGGAATCCTAGGTACGGGCTATCGGATCGATAGTCGGACGGTCCTAAGAGACGTGAGGGTATGTACTGACCTCTTGGACTTGGAAACTATGCTTCGCCTCAATATTGTTGTGTATGTGTTAATACAGTTCGTGAGTGATTCCGAACTTGTATTTCCCTTAGTACGAGAGATACGGGGATTGGATAGCAGAGTATGCACGCACCATAATTTTTATGTGAGGTGCTGTTAGAATATATATATATATATATATATATATATATATTATACAAGCATTTAATATATATATAAAATTATGAAATTTGGGAAACTGCCTACTGTGTTATGGTAAGTAAGACATGTATAATGACTCAAATTGGAAATACTTGTTTTGAAAAAGTATAATGGAACACTGGGAAACTTTATTAGCAAATAAGGTTTAAATGAGAACTTTGTGATCAAATGAAGTTGTTTTCTTAAACAATTATATTCTTCGCTTTTGAATATTACAAGTAACCTAAAATAAGTTAAACCATTGGGAAGGTTAGTGCGATAGGCGTGCACATTAGCAGAGAGGTGAGAAATTCTCAAGAGAGTGCCGCACTAATATGTTGTTGCATTGGCCTGTAAACATTTTAAATACTTGCTAAACGAATTTTAAATCATCTACACTATCGGGATCTGACCCGTTTCTATTTCTCTCTCTCTTGTATATATATGTATATATTACAGGAGCCCAGCCACAGGGGCATCTTGCATAGGATCCTTTGGAAGGAACGCGCTGCAGCTTAGGTGGGAGTTGCAGGCCTCTTGCTTAGACGACTTCATTCATTTGATTCCACTCCTAGCATGTTTATTTAGTTGGGAATGTGTCGCCCATTTCCATTATTCAGTTGTTTATTTGGACTTTGTGATTCAGTTATTTCTAGTATTATCACTTTGGAATTTATTACTGTCTGGATGTTTTACTTTAAGTTTTAATGTTAGGATTTAGTTGTTGAATGTTTAAATTATTTGGATTATATATTCCAGGATTATTGTGGTGTGACTCTTTAAATGTTGAATTGTTGTAAATAATTAAATCTATGTTTTCAAAATAAAATTTGGAAAGTAATGTTTAAAAATGGTTTTGACACTTAGCTTAATTAATTAGGGTGTTTAAATTGGAAAAGTTATTTTTACGACAGTGATGCTAAGAATGAACCAACTGTTCGCCTTGATTTAATTTAATAAAGGAGTGATCGCCCGGTATTTAATTAGGCGGGGTGTCACAGGTGGTATCAGAGCATCAGGTTCTAGTGTCCTTAGGATCTGTGCGGCTTATTTCACTTTCAGCTTAACATTTTTGCTATAGAGCCCTATTTTAGGATTGTTGTACTCTTGCTTTTACGTTTACATCTTCAGCTATTTGAGATTTGGTAATAACTATAGACTAATGAATTTATTCACGTTTCAGATGCCTCCGAGACATGCACCAAAGGATAGGCGTGCCCAAGCAGAGCAACCAGCAACTCCAGCTCAAGGTACGATGAATTCTAACGAGGTAGCCGTTATTGTTGCTCAGGCGGTGAATATCGCGCTAGCGGTGGTTCAGCAGGCTCCACCCCAGATTCAGGCAGTGGCGCCAGTACCTGCTCAGCTTCCATCTGCATGGGAGCGGGTTAGGGATGCCTTTCAGAAGGCGCATCCCCCTGAGTTCTCTGGTAGTTCAGATATCATCACCGTCAGCCAATGGAAGAAAGATATCCAGCGGCATCTTCGTATGTATGAGTGCACAGACGTGCAGAAATAGTTGTTGGCTTCCTTTAAGCTGGTGGGGGCCGCTTTGCAGTGGTGGGAGTCCACCACCACCTTGGAGGAGAGGGACACGATCCCGATTCAGTCATTTTGGGAGCGGTTTGACCGCAAGTACTTTCCACCCGCCGTGCAGACTGAGATGAGGCGGAAATTACTGAACTTAAAATAGGAGAATTCTACCGTTGCTGAGTATGAGGAGGAGTTCACGAGACTTCTCACCATAGTGCCAGATGAGGCACCCACTGAGGGTTAAAAGATAATGTTGTTTGTGGACGGGTTAGCTTGGAGGATCCGTCAGCACCTTATAGGGAATCTATCTCTGAGTACTTTCACTGATGTACTCAATGTTGCTTTACTACATTGCCAGGATCACCGCTTCCATCTGCAGGAAAGCAAGAGAGCAGGAGAGTCCAGCCAGTAGGGCAGGACCGGGGTAGTAGTGCTAGTGGAGCACCATATCAAGGACAGACTCGTCAACACGAGCAGAGTTCCCATCAGGGGGACCCTGCTAAGCGATTCCGTTCAGGTGATTCCAGATAGGGATTGGGGGGTTATAGGCAGGGCCAGCCTAATCAGCAGGGCCAACACCGACAGCAACAGGGTCAGCAGCAGGGCCAACAGCATTTTCATCAGGGCCAACAGGGCCAGTGGCGGGGTGGTAACGGCCAGCAGGGCCGTGGTCAGCAGGGTCAGAGGGGAGGTAACTTCAGAGGCCGATGTTTTATGTGCGGCAAGCATGGCCATAAGCGCCAGGATTGCCTAGAGGGTGATAGGGACCCACAGCAGCAGGGTGCCCATAATGAGCCACAGAGGCCACTTTTTCCAGCTGCCCTCCCAGCACCAGCCCAGGTACCAGCCCTACTAGCCGTTCCAACAGCTCCAGTGCAGGAGGGGCAGTTACAGTATGGACGTGTCTATAACGTCCACCAGGCAACAGCTCCACAGGCACCACCCGCTATTGAGGGTATGTTTCCTATCCATGGTACTATGGGTCGAGTTTTGTTTGATACTGGGGCGACGCACTGTTTTATAGCTACGCATTTTGCGAAAGCCTTAGGGTTGTTAGCTACAGCAGAGAGCACTGTGACGTGTGTAGACTCACCATTGGGGAGTGGATCGCTTATTTTCTTTATATGCCAGGGAGTGGGGGTAGAGATTGGTAGCATAGTATTACCTACAGACATGTTAGTCTTAGATATTCATGAGCATGACGTTATTATCGGTATGGATTGGCTCGCTGCTTACAGGGCCATGATAGATTGTTTTGGTGGGAGTATTGTCTTTGCCATTCCAGGGCAAGAGATGTTTGTAGTGGCGATGCCTCGCCCAGAGGGAGGCTCGACCGCTCATTTGTATTACATAGAGGAGGATACCTCTAAGGAGGTTGTGATCCCTTTAGACTCGATCCCAGTTGTTCGTGAGTATTCCGATGTCTTTCAAGAGATACCAGGCCTACCCCCCAGTCGAGAGATAGACTTTGTCATAGATTTATTACCGGATACTAGAACGATAGCACGCGTTCCATATCGTATGGCTCCGGCAGAGATGCGAGAGTTACAAGATCAGATAGAGTAGCTGTTAGGTCAGGGCTTCATTCGCAGGAGTACCTCACCTTGGGACGCTCCAGTCTTGTTTGTGAAGAAGAGAGATGGCTCACTGAGGTTATGTGTGGACTACCGGGAATTGAACAAGGTCACGATACGAAATAAGTATTCTTTACCTCGAATCGATGATCTGTTCGACCAGCTGAGGGGAGAAACTTTCTTTTCGAAGATAGATCTGAGGTCGAGGTACCATCAGCTACGTATTAGGGAGCAGGATGTTTCAAAGACTGCTTTCTTGACGAGATATGGGTCCTATGAGTTCAGGGTGATGCCATTTGGCCTCACAAATTCTCCAGCCGTGTTCATGGACTTAATGAACCTAGTGTTCAGAGAGTTCTTGGATCAGTTTGTCATCGTCTTCATAGATGACATTTTGATATATTCACACTCTGAGGAGGAGCATGCTGAGCACTTGAGACAGGTTCTTCAGACTCTACGAGTGCATCAGTTGTATGCTAAGTATGAGAAGTGCGAATTCTGGTTGCGAGAAGTACAGTTCTTGGGGCATGTTGTTTCTGAATAGGGGATAGCAGTTGACCCGAGTAAAGTATCAGCGGTGAGGGAGTGGGGACAGCCCACGACAGCGACGGAAGTGCATAGTTTCTTGGGGTTAGCCGGATACTACAGGATATTCATTCGGGGATTCTCTAAAATAGCGGGTCCATTGACGAACCTGACTCGCAAAGGGGTACCATATATTTGGGATGATGCTTGTCAATTGGCTTTCGACGAGCTGAAAGATAAGCTTACTTCAGCACCAGTCCTTGCCTACCAAAGCCGGGTGTGGAGTACCTGGTTTACACCGATGCCTCTTTATGGGGACTTGGGGGAGTACTTCAGCAGGAGGAGAAGGTTATAGCTTTTGCCTCCCGTAATCTTAAGCCGCATGAGAAGAATTACCCAACCCACGACCCGGAGTTAGCAGCGATCGTTTTTGCATTGAGGATATGGAGGCACTATTTATTGGGGGAGAAATTCTGCTTGTTGTGACCCCAAGTCACTACAGTACCTGTTCACTCAGCGAGAGTTGAATATGCGTCAGTGCAGATGGTTAGAGTTTGTGAAGGACTATCAATTCGACATACAGTATCATCCGGGGAAGGCCAACGTAGTTGCTAATGCGTTGAGCCGTGGACCGGTAGACGATGTAGCGGACGTCTGGAAAGCAAAGTGGAAGGAATTGGGTCACCAGGACGCAGTAGCCCGTTCCTTCATATCTGTTATGATAGTCACACCCGAGATTATTACGAGGGTGATACAAGCACAGACCACAAACCCGTTTTGCCAGGAGCAGATTGTACGACTTTTAGCCGAGGGTGCTGAGTCCTATTCTGTTACTTCTGATGGGGGTTTGAGGTTTAATGGGATATTAGTGGTTCCAGAAGGAGCAGAATTACGTCATGCAGTGATGACTCAGTCTCATGGGTCCCGATTTGCGGTATGTCCTGGAGGAGATAAGATGTACCAGGATATGAGGCGACAATACTGGTGGAGTGGAATGAAGAAGGACATCGCTGAGTTCGTGTCCAAGTGTTCTACCTGCCAGCTTGTAAAGGTGGACCATCAGAAATCGTCAGGGTTACTTCAGCCATTGGAAGTACCCGCGTGGAAGTGGGAGAGTATTTCCACGGATTTTATTACAGGGTTGCCTACATCACAGCGAGGCCACGACTCTATCTGGGTGATTGTAGATCGTTTGACCAAGGTGGCTCATTTTCTGCCGGTGCTGACAGACTATACCACGAGTCAGTATGCTCAGTTGTTCATTGCTGAGATTGTCAGATTACATGGGGTGCCCCTGAATATTGTGTCAGATAGAGACAAGATTTTCTTATCACGTTTCTGGGAGAGCTTTCAGGAGGCTATGGGTACTGAGTTGAGGTTGAGTTCAGCTTATCACCCACAGACAGATGGACAGACAGAGCGTACTAATCAGATGTTGGAGGATATGCTACGCATGTGTGTTCTTGATTTTGGAGGAGGTTGGGAGCCACACCTTCCACTGGTAGAGTTTGCTTATAATAACTCTTATCAGTTCACGATTGGCATGGCCCCATTTGAGGCTTTGTACGACAGGCCTTGTCGTTCCCCAACTTATTGGCTCGAGGTGGGAGATAACAAGTTTCTAGGACCAGAGGTGATTCAGGAAACCTCCGCGAGGATTGAGATGATCAGGAGTCGCATTCGAGTAGCCCAGGACAGGCAGAAAAGCTACGCAGATGCGAAACGATTCTTCTGGGAGTTTAATGTGGGGGACCAAGTGTTACTACGTGTATCTCCTATGAAAGGAGTGATGAGGTTCAGGAAGAAAGGGAAATTGGCTCCGAGGTACGTAGGACCATTTCCCATCATCGAGAGGATTGGATCGATAGCATACAGATTGGGACTACCAGAGCATTTACATCGCATTCACGATGTATTCCACATCTCGTCGTTGAGACGATATCTTCGGGATGATATGGCCCATACCCACATTGCGATATATGAGATAGACTTACAGCCTGACAGATCTTACGAGGAGAGATCGGTGGCTATCCTAGACCATAGCAAGAGGAGATTGAGGTCGAAGGTAGTTCCACTTGTACGGGTCCAGTGGGAGCATCATAATGTGGAGGAATCCACTTGGGAGCACGAGGCAGATACGCGCGAGAGATACCCAGATTTATTCTTACCAGGTATGCCTTATATTTTGAATTTCGGGATGAAATTTCGTTATTAAGGGGGAAGTATGTAATACCCCGTATTTTATGCTATAATTAATTTCGGGATATATTAAATTTAATGTGAATTAATTATTTAATATAAATTCAGAAATTAATTATGTTATAATTATTAACGTGATGAGAATTAGTAATTATGGGAAATTTGTTGAATATTACTAATGAGCAAAGTAATATATAATATTGGTCATATTAAATGTCACGAGTGAATAAAATGACAATTTTGGAAATTTGAGTCTGGACGCGCCCGTGTCGCGTCGGGACTAAATATTGATGAATAAAAGTGAATATTATAAGTTGCTTGTATGGTCGTTTTGAGTGCGCCAATGTGTCCGGAAGGGTCGAGATAGTCAAAAAAGTGTACCCGGGGGTTTAGTTTGGGTCTCGGGGCATTTTTAGGCTTAATTAGTACCCCGGGAGGGCATTTTGGACATTTTACATTTTTGGGTAATTAAACCCACGAAAATTCAAGGGATATATCAGATGTCTAACGTTGTCTTCTAGGGTTAAAACAACCAAAGACGAGTGACGGCCATAGTAGAGGGAAGGAGAGGCTTTTCCAAGCAATCTAAGGCCAACGATTCACCCGGTTGCACCACCACCAACGCGTAGATCGCGCGACGGGGAACGCAACCACACCAAATTTGTCATCAAACCAGAACATCGAAAATCCCATGAAAGTGTTTATCTTGCTTATTTTCATTAATTCATCAATCATGTTAGTCTAGGGATGATTAGGATGAGTTTTATGGACGAAAAACCCATTTTTGAGATATGAAATCGCATGTAGTGATGATTTGAATGTTAATCTGGAAACCCCTTAACATGTAGAGGATTAAACCATGAAATTTTGATGTTTTAGAAGAAGAAAATTATGGAAAGGACTGATTAGAACCATGTTAAAAAGAATTCTAGGGTTCTTGAGATTTACATGAATTTTGGACTGTTAATCCATGATTATTAATGGAAATTTGCATGCTTTACGTAAAAGATGTATGGAATGGATTTATATTATTAGTGGTACAAATTTCTGGACGTTTGGGGATGAAAAGTTTGGATTTGGATGGAGTTATGTGAGAAAACCCGTAACTGATAACTGCAGAATTCGCCATACCTGCTTGATCGATCGATCGAGTCAAGAGCTTCGATCAATCGAAGGTTCGATCGATCGAGCCCCAGACCTCGATCGATCGACTCCTTCTGGAAGGCTCATATTTCCCTTTTTAAATTAGTTGAATTTAATTTAATGAGAAATAATTCTTGGACACCCTTATTAAAATGTTTTGGGAGATAAAGAAGACCAGTAGGGCATATGAATAATTTTGGAACCTTAATGTAAGACGAGAGTTGTATTTTAGAATACTTACATTTAAGGGACGATGAAACTAGGTATTAAAGGGAGAGGCGCGTAAGAGAGTTACGATGGAAAATAAATGAATACATACTGAATTTCACACTTGAGAGGATAGAGTCCATGAGTATTACGTAGTAAGTTAGAAAAATCACTCGAATTAAAGTTAGAAACGAATCGTTATACGTGATAACTAATAATGGGAAAATCAGGATAAATGTCATGATTATGGGTTATGAGATGAAGCTAAATTAATATGATAAAAGTAGTATATATATATATGACTGTGTGTATGCATATATTATATACATGTGAAAATCATGCCCGCGCTACTTGCTATCCCTGAGGTTACCGCGCTGGGACAGTCTTATCTCGAATGGGCCTTCATGGGGGATATTGACTCGTACCCTAGAAGATAGGAATCCTAGGTACGGGCTATCGGATCGATAGTCGGACGGTCCTAAGAGACGTGAGGGTATGTACTGACCTCTTGGACTTGGAAACTATGCTTCGCCTCAATATTGTTGTGTATGTGTTAATACAGTTCGTGAGTAATTCCGAACTTGTATTTCCCTTAGTACGAGAGATACGGGGATTGGATAGCAGAGTATGCACTCACCATAATTTTTATGTGGGGTGCTGTTAGAATATATATATTATACGAGAATTTAATATATATATAAAATTCTAAAATTTGGGAAACTGCCTACTGTGTTATGGTAAGTAAGTCATGTATAATGACTCAAATTGGAAATACTTGTTTTGAAAAAGTATAATGGAACACTGGGAAACTTTATTAGCAAATAAGGTTTAAATGAGAACTTTGTGATCAAATGAAGTTATTTTCTTAAATAATTATATTCTTCGGTTTTGAATATTACGAGTAACCTAAAATAAGTTAAACCATTGGGAAGGTTAGTGCGATAGGCGTGCACATTAGCAGAGAGGTGAGAAATTCTCAAGAGAGTGTCGCACTAATATGTTGTTGCATTGGCCTGTAAACATTTTAAATACTTGCTAAACGAATTTTAAATCATCTACACTATCGGGATCTGACCCGTTTCTATTTCTCTCTCTCTTGTATATATATGTATATATTACAGGTGCCCAGCCACAGGGGCGTCTTGCATAGGATCCTTTGGAAGGAACGCGTTGCAGCTTAGGTGGGAGTTGCAGGCCTCTTGCTTAGACGACTTCATTCATTTGATTCCACTCCTAGCATTTTTATTCAGTTGGGCATGTGTCGCCCATTTCCATTATTCAGTTGTTTATTTGGACTTTGTGATTTTGTTATTTCTAGTATTGTCACTTTGGGATTTATTACTGTCTGGATGTTTTACTTTAAGTTTTAATGTTGGGATTTAGTTGTTGAATGTTTAAATTATTTGGATTATATATTCCAGGATTATTGTGGTGTGACTCTTTAAATGTTGAATTGTTGTAAATAATTAAATCTATGTTTTCAAAATAAAATTTGGAAAGTAATGTTTAAAAATGGTTTTGACACTTAGCTTAATTAATTAGGGTGTTTAAATTGGAAAAGTTATTTTTATGACAGTGATGCTAAGAATGAACCAACTGTTCGCCTTGATTTAATTTAATAAAGGAGTGATCTCCCGGTATTTAATTAGGCGGGGTGTCACAATATGTAGTCGCGGGACTCCTGGTTTGAGAATATGATGATAATTCACAAGTCCCAAGACTTAGACTTAAAAACATGTCGTTAAAAGGAAAAATGCAAAAAAAAAGGTCTAAAAAAAAGGAAACAACACCCCGTGCGAGAACAATGTAACTCGTAGGAACTGACCATATAATCACGGGACTCTCGATTTGAGAATATAATGGTAATTTTCAAATCTCAAGAGTTGGACCTGAATTAAGGGTTGAAAGCCTAAAACAACAACCAAACGGCCCGGTAAGAGGCACCAACACCTCGTACGGGAACAATGTAACTCGTAGGAATTGATCGTGTAGCCACAGGACTCTCGATTTGAGAATACGATGATAATTTATAAATCTCAAAACTTAGACTTACAAACATGCGCCATTATATGATATACATTTGATTATTGATTTCTTCTTTATTTTAGATTTATTACATTTGGTTAGTGCTATTTTTTTTGTTACATTACAGGTATTACATTTGAATGTTTATGATTATATATAATGGTTTATCCTGCATGTGAAGTATTCAAAGTCTAAAATCGAGATATATGTACTTTTCGGTATGCATTGCATGCACAAGTCAATGGATACGAAGGAGCTAGGAATATATGTACTTCGATACTTATTTAAATTTATGTCATGATATTGAGTTTTTACTTTGATGCCCTAGAGGGATTTATTAGTGGTTTAGTTGTGACTTTTTTTGTTGTAATTGAGTTTATTTTAATCTTAAAATAGTTTGGATTTGACAAATAAACAAATCGAACTTTGCCGAATTTTTTCAATATTGATAAGTGTTCTAAAATTGTTGACTCGAGCATACTCACATTTGAAAATTGGGTATTGGTGGAAAAAATTTAAAACAACTAATAAAAATACTAGAAAGAGGAATAAACATGTCATATATGATCAAAGTAACTTGTAAAACAAACCGTGTAGTCATGGGACTCATGGATTTCGGCATCGTTCTAAATTTAAACTACTAATTATAAATATTTAGAATTGGGGGTTGGAGTGTGAAAACATACAATAAGAACAAAAATACCCGAAAAAGCACAAACATTTCACATGGGATTAATATAACTTGTGAAAACAGCCCGTGTAGTCATGCGAGTCACTGGTTGGAACTTTGATCAAAATATTAAAATTCTAAGTGTTAAATCTTGAAAATTTAACATTTGGTGGACAAAAACATAAAATAATAATCAAACATCATAGAAAGGGAAAATAACCTCATACATTATCAAAGTAGTATGTACAAATAACATGTGTTGTCATGATACTCGTGGATTCATATGTCGTTCTAAATTTTAAATTTCTAAGTATAAAACCTTAGAATTGGGGATTGGAGCGTGAAAATGTAAAATAAGAATGTAACAACTCAAAAACAGAGACAAACACCTCATATGGAACTAAAGTAAGAATATTGTTAAGCCGTGCGGGCCGTGTGATACATATATTATATACTTGTATAACTTGGACATGAGTCGAGTTAACCTTTATGTCGATGAACTTATTTACAAGCTTATTTATGCTTGATCAGTGGAAGGGATTTGTTAATGGTTTAATTATGGCTTTTATTTTTGTCGTTGAGTTTATTTTAAATGTTAAAACATTTTGAATTTTATGTATAAACAAAGGAAACTCTGCTACTTTTTTTTTTAAATTAGCAAGTGTTCTAATTTGATTAATTCCAACATAAACTAATTTGAAAATTGGGCGTTGGTGACGAAAGCATAAGACTACTATCTAACATTTTTATATTTAAAAATCAGACTAATAACGTTTTTATTGTATCTTATGCAGATTAATGATCTATATTTCTTGGAGTTATTATATTCGTGGTAGCTTGGAGTTGCAATTTCTTTTTGTGTAGCGAAGCCATGTTGTCATCATTCTTATTTACGTGGATCGATTTTTTTAACATCTTTTGTCGTGTTAGTGTATTAAGATTGATTATGTTCTTAATTGTGAGGCATTTTTTCTGTACCCTTATACTTAGATTGGGATGAAATATTTTTTTAAATGCATATGTATGAAATTTATTCTTAAATTTTGCAACTTTGTATTATGCATGTATGAAAAGCGTGCAATGTGATTTTGGATTATAATTTGGTCATTTTATAATGTGTGAGCTTTGATGAAAAATGCACAGGATTAAAAGTGTTTTCAATGGTTTTTTACAAAAAATAATAGGAAATAAACAAAATATAGTACTTTTGACGACATATTTTTGTCGCCACTAGTCATTCTCTACATCTTTCACTTCGGATATGACAAAATGGGTTTTGTTTCCGAACGATAACTTTTGGCAACATAACATCTGTGATGCCGAAGGTATACATTTTGGAAACATAATATTTATGATGCCAAAGGTATAACTTTTTTTAACACAATAACCATTGACGCCGAAGGTCATTCCCTATGTTATTTATATTACATTCTGCAATATATTTTTTAACGCTGAAAGGTTGGATTTTGAAAACATAATATTTTTATCGCTATTGAGTGACCTTTAGCAATATAAATAATATATTTTATTATAAATTGGTGAAAAAGTAAAATACCTCCAGTGACATAAATGCGTGTTGCCAAAAGTACACCCTCGAAAACACAATGGAAAATAAGCTATCGCTGATTCCTTTTAGAAACACACTTATATCTTTTAGCAACATATATTTTTCTTGTGAAAACTATTTTTCGTGTAGTGACAACTTCCATCGATGAAACCCTTTTGACAGTTTGGAGGGAGAAGAACGCCGAGAAGAAGACCAAATACCTGGCCATATTGTATAATAGAAGCATTACTGGGGAGAGATATGGGATTAGGGGAGAGATCACAAAACTGAAGTGATAACTTGGCCAAAAGGAGAAGGGAAATGTTGAAGTTATCAGGGACAAAAGGGCACTTCCCCCTTTGATCAGGTTCAGGTACTGGAGGTCATTCCTACATTCAGGGTGATGAAGTATTTATATTTCATCAATTGTTATCGCGAACTGGTCAATCCGGTCACTGAGGTTCATCCTGAGTGGGACACCTCATCTTTTAACCCTGATAATTGTGAGACTAAATAAGAGAGGGTACCTTTTCCATTATGTTTCGATCAACTAGGATAAGCCTAGTACCTAGGGTTATTGGTAGAGCCCCGACCCTCGGTTGATTCTAAAAGAGAAGATCTCCATTTCTTCAGGTGTCAAGAGATGGGTTGGCTTCTGTCTTCTACTTCTGCTCTACCTTCAGCTCCATAGTTTTCTTTTACATGATAAACATTTATATATGTTTGTAAAATTAGCTTCGGCCCCTGAATATTTGTACTTTTCTAATTATGTCATGCACGCCTTCCCTTTTGTTTAACAAATATTAAGTGTTGTGGTTGTGAAGTTCTCCCTTATTTTTGAATGCATGATTTGATTGCTAATCTGCTTCTTATGCTTAGAATTTTTGTGTAAATTTTGTTCTTCCATAATTGATTGAAAATTATGTTAATTTTATTCACCTGTATTTAATTACTCTTGTTCTTTGTATTAGGGTGGGCGATTGGAGAGCAAATTGTTCATACTTGGTCGACAAACATAGTTGACGAATCGATTTGCACCGAATAGGTTAGATATACTCGGTTGTCAGACTGAGTTATGACAAATAGGTTTTTTTATACCAGGTTGATGAAACGAGTTGTTTATACTCCGAAGGTCAATTGATAAAGGGTGGTGTGAATGATCATTTATGTTTCGATCAGAAGTTTTATTCAAATAAATTTTTGTGCAGCATGTTATGTTACGCCAGCTTTATTACCATCGTATACCCCCTATTTTTTTGAAGTAACTAAGTGATGGGAGACCACCCTTCTTGACACAGATTTAACCCAATTTATACTCACATCAACCGCACTGTGTAGATCGGATCATATCTGAGGGGACCGAGAGTTAACTCGGTGATCAGTCGAGTTTTTCTTCCAATAATTTTGAGCCTAATAAAGGTGTACCAAGATGCCACTTGGGGTGAGTTTTATTCTGACATATTGGTTGGTTCATAATATAGTATAATCCTAACACTTAGGTGGGTATCTGACAACTGTACTGGTGCATAATTGGTATGACCCGAGTGGGGTGGGTGTGAAAAAAGAATTAATTATTGGTGATAATCCAACTAGTGGAGAAAAACACATCACTTGGAAAACGATTCCTTTTATTAATAGTTGTGGTGTTTCATAAAGATGTATTTTCAACGAAATTTGAAAGGAAAATGCTAGAATTAAATTTGTAAAATAAAAAAAGAACCAATGGATATTAAGAAAACGCATCAGGCTGCTAATCATAATTCAATTTTGTTTGGTGATTGCTGATTAGGCATAAATTATTCACATATATCCCCTTAAATTCGGTATTTTAATGTTCTTGTGCATTGTAAATTATATGGATTTATCACATATTTATGATACTAACCCTCTTTTATAAGTATTTTGCATTTTGTGTATCTTTTATGTGTTTTATAGGTATGTTATGCAAAAAAGTGCGAAAGAGCAGTCGAAACAGTGAAAGAAACCAAGAAATGGGGAGTTCAAGGGCATTTTTGTAAATTTTTAGTCATATTCCGGAGGTGGGGACAACTATAAAGTTTAAGATCTTGAAATCACAAGAACACTTGCATAAACGACACTCTAATCCGAGGTACGGTGAAGAAGTTATGCCCATTTAAAGTTGAGAAAGTAATTTAAGGCAAAACTGTTAATGCTGAACCGAACCGATGGACCAAAATCGAACCGGTTCGCCTTTTGTCACCCTCTAGATCCGTTATAAAATTAGTCACGCTTTTAAAGTGTGATAAATTTTCAGAAGCGGGATTTTTATTTTGACCCTATTTTTTTTAGCCAAAAGAGTTTTAGCGTTGGGGACTCTTCTAAATTTCCCAAGACTTATATATACTCATATTAGGATCCTTTTTTAGGGAGATTTCATTATTGTAAAAGCTTTCAATCAAGGAGTAAAATCAAGGAGAATACTTTTACAAGTTTGCACCTTAAATTCAAGAGCTTTTTTGATTTTTCTTCAAGATTCGATTTCTTCTTACATGTTCATGTTCTTTAATCTTATTAACCTTTATTTCCAACACTTTGATTATTATTTCATTATGTTTTCATGCATGTTAATGTGTTTTTATGTACAGATTTATAATACCATGTCTGGATAGATTTCTAAGGGTTGGGATGCATGAACCCACCTCGATGTGGTTTGCATGACTATAAAATTAGTCCTCTAAATTAAATAAATGATTGAATCATGTTGATTGGTTGTCACAACTGTCGTATGGATTTTTACCTCGTTTTCCCTAGGTAACCGGGTTGTTTAAAAGTGCGTCGCGTGTGTTAGCTATTTTAACACCGCTTTATTTTTGTTGCTGATTATGTATGATGCGGCCTAGCACCCTCATATATGTAATGTTTGATATTAATAAAGATCGGTTTAATCAATTATCTAATTCAAGCTAGCTTTAAATCCGATAAACATACTCGGATTTAGGGGATTGTAGTCCAACCTATCTTCATTTTTCATATTTAATCAATTTCAGTAGTCTAAATTATGCTCACGTAATTTAGTCAATAGTTTAAATTTAGTTTTCATTAATATAGTCAATCTCCAAATTAATCATCTTTTCATTATTTTTTCTAGAGTCAGTCTAGGGTTAGTAACCTTTCCTACGTCGTCACGAGATATCGTTTTATTTCCCTGAGGAATCGACCCTCTCTTACTGGGTTATTACTTATGCGACCAGTTTGCACTTGAACCGATATAAGAACGCACTAGAGACATATTTTCAGTTGTGTCAAGTTTTTGGCGACGTTGTCGGAGAATTTGGAAGATTTTTAGGTTGGATCGGCTAATCTCTAATTTGACTCTAATTCTTAAAAAGGCAAAAAAAAATCAAAAATACAAAAAATCCCAGAAAAATAAAAAGAAAAAAATGCGTGTCACGATTTTGAACTGCCCACTTTGAAATATTTTATTTTAACTCGTTCAATGGCTTTCATTGTTATGATAACGGTGGGAATATGGAAGTCAAGATTTATGAAGAGTGGATGGATAAACTTAAATAAGTCTCAAAATTATACTCCCAAGACTATAGATGAAGCCATATAAATCCTTGAAAAAGAAAGACTTGAAAACGAATATCGAGAAAAAAAATCATTTTTGGGAGCAAGATTTGGATGCATTATTTGAACCCAATGAGGATTTTTCTTCCAATAGTTTTGAAGTTGAAGAATGTTTTCAACCAAATGAGGAATCCGAGGTTTTAGAGCCAGGGAAGCCTACTTTGGAAAAACTCTTGCTTATTAGCAAAAATCATTTGGATGACGTTACTAATATAGGTTTGAAAATTAGAGCAACTAGCAATGAGATTGATGCTTTTTTGGAAATCTTAAAAGAGGGCGAGACTTGTGTTTCACCTAAAAAACTTGAGGACGAAATCATTGAGAGTGATCCAAGTACTTTTGAATTTCAACCTCTTATCAATATTTCAAAATCTATTGAGGTTGAAGATCCTTCACTCCCTAGTGTTTCCACTATTATCGAACCATTAAACCCATCACAATAATTGAATAAAAGTCTTAAGGACGTTGACCTGATTTTTTAATGAGAATGTTTGTTTGAGATGCTTCATCTTATGGGATATTTACTTACACGCGCCACACCTCCAAATCCAATTGAAAATTTGAGGGGAGAGGATTTTGAGGACAAGGACCCTTTGCTTGAATTGTTTTATAAGATGGACTCTTCCTTTTTGTGTGCCCCACTTCCCATACTACTTAAAAAATTTGGGAGGTGATTATATTTTTCTTGGATCCCAATTGTACTTGTCCCCCCTAGCCTCCAAATCCCCCATCATCCCTTTAAAAAATTTAATTGATGATGGCCCAATTCTTCCCCTTTACTCAAGCCTTCCATTGTTCAAACGGAATTCTTATTTTCTGGGAGGCATGTATCCTAGTGAGGGTAAACCATTAATCCCTCAAAGTCAAATCGTATTTTGGGTGGACCCTCAAATTTTTCGACTTCTAGTGCATAATTTATTAGAATTCCAAATTGTAGGTTGTAAAAAGTTAGGTTTTTATTTATTCCTTTTTATTTTTTTTATAGTCTAGTGTGATTAGTTAAAGTTTTTGTTATTTTTTTTTCTATACTTGGTTCTAACGTGTTTTGTAGATTCAATAGACTCGTACTTATCGGGGATCGCTCCATTTGGGTAATATCTTTCTTTTCCTCTCTTTATGTTGTGTTCTTGATTTGCATTGAGAAGAATGCAACAATTAAGTTAGGGTGTGGCATATTCTTCCCGTTTATTGTTTAGATTCATTGATTTGATCACATGTTCGTTCCAAGTATGTTTTTTTAGAAAATTTCAAAATTTAAAAAAAAATGAAAAATTTTGAAAAATATATTTCTTCAAAATAAATAAAAATTGGAATTTAGAATTTTCAAAAATGTCATGAAATTTTCTTTGAAGTCTCAAATTGAAAAAAATCAAATGCACTAAGCGAAAATTGACCAAAGATGGAAATTGAAAAAAGTTGACGACTTTACGAATAAGTGCGGAGATTAATTAACCCGGTGAGATTTCGAGACTCTCACTTTTTTTGAGTAATTAATTCAATACGAGTTAATGGTTAACTCAACGTTTAATTCAGCGTTTAAAATAAGTCATTGATGATCTCTAAATTTTTGCTTTGATCGGTTATGGGAAACGAGTGAGATGTTGTCTTGAAAAATGCACTAAAAATATCTCTAAACTAAATTAATCTCGAGATGCATATGGTAATATAATTAGTAATTCGGATAAATGATGTTAGACCCTCGTTTGTTTACCCAAAAATATTAGCCATAAAAAGTTGTGAAAAAATTTCCCTTTTACTAACACAATTGAGCCTAATAAAAATTTTCCTTTTGTTTGGTAACCCGAAAAAACCAATTAGTCCGGAGTTGTGAAAATTGGAAATTTCATCAATAAAGTCCAAAAGGTGCAATAAAAAGGGGCAAGAAAAAATAATAGAATAAAACTCAACAAAAAATAGCAATAAAAGAAAAATGCGAAGAAAAAAGAGAAAAAGAAGAGAAAAATGAGCAAAAGCCCGAAAAAGCTCTAACGGACATCATAAACAAAATTTCTCGACTCCGAAATTCCTTGCCATTCCCAATTTTTACCCAATACACCTTATAACCCTAGAAAGTCCTAACCGAGTCCGATTTACGAAATTAATTACCGCGTGGAGAGCTAAGACACAAAAACATTATAAAAGAGATTAATTTGTGTGAATAAGAGACGAGGTTTCCCGTTTTCCAAATGAACGTATTCCGATGAAGAAATCTGTTCACCTAAATAATTTTCGTCTTTCAAATTTGTGTGCATGACCGTGTCCATTATATTTACTCTTAAAAATCACACATACCGAGAGAAATAGTCACAATCCGAGTGATTCATTTGTGAGAGCATCCTGTGAGATTTTGAAATCAAAGCAAATTTTCAAAAAGTAATGTAATGACCAATCGGTGAAAATTTGCGATGTGGTTTTCGTCTTCACACGCACACACACGCTATGAGTTGAGACTTATGAATATGAATTTATGGTGACCATTTTTAGGGAGTTTAAATTGTACAATTTTTAAGTATTTTGATTTTTCTTTGAGTCGAAACCAAATTTTATGGGTAGATTTACTGCAAACCCTCACGAGACAACACTCGTCCTACTAGGATAACCTAGGCGTTTAACGGCTTGTTGAATGCACTAAAAGAAATCTCTTACCCACGAAAAATGTATTCTATCCTAATAAAGTTTTTGAAGAGTCCTTGACTCATTATCTTATGCTTTTACATTGCTCGGGACGCGTAAAGTTCTAAGGTAGGGGGATTTGATTAGGCATAAATTTTTCACATTTATCCCCTTAATTTCGGTATTTTTATGTTCTCGTGCACTGTAATTCACATGGATTTATCTTATATTTATGATACTAACCTTTTTTGGAAAATATTTCATGTTTTGTGTATCTCTCATGTGTTTTAAAGGTATGTCATGCAAGAAAGTGCGAAAGAGAACACGAAACAGTGAAATAAACCAAGAAATGGGGAGTTCAAGGGCATTTTTGTAATTTTTTAGACATATTCCGGAGATGAATACAGCTATAAAGTTGAAGATATCTAAATTACAAGAACATTGGAAAAAATGTCACCCCAATCCGAGCTACGATGAAGAAGTTATGCCCATTTGAAGTTGAGAAAGAAATACAAGGCAAATCTATTAATGTCGAACCGAACCGATGAACCAGAACCGAACCTCTTCGCCTTTTGTCACCCTTAAAATAATCCTAATATGAGTATATGTAAGTCTTGGGTCGTTTATAACAGTCCCCAAACGCTAAAACTCTTTTGGCTAAAAAATAGGGCCAAAAGAAAAATCTCGCTTTTGGAAATTTGTCACTAATTTTGTAACGGATCTGGAGAGTGACAAAAGGCGAATCGGTTCAGTTATGGTCCATCGGCTCGGTTCGAAATTAATAGTTTTTCCTTTAATTTCTTTCTCAACTTCAAATGTGCATAAGTTCTTCACCGCAGCTCGGATTGGGGTGCTGTTTTTTTCTAGTGTTCTTGTAATTTCGAGATCTTCAACTTTATAGTCATCCCCACCTCCGGAATATGTCTCAAAATTATGAAAATGCCCTTGAACTCCCCATTTCTTGGTTTTTTTCACTATTTCGAGCTCTCTTTTGCACTTTCTTGCATGACATGCCTGTAAAACACAAAAGAGATATCCAAAATAAGAAATACTTGCCAGAAAGGGTTAGTAGCGTAAATATGAAATAAATCCATATAAATTACAATGCACGAGAATATAAAAATACAGAAATTAAGGGGATAGATGTGAAGAATTTATGCCTAATCTATTTCCCTCATAAGTAGTAAAGCTTTAGGTTATCATGATTTCATGGTCAAAGAAGGGCACGATCCTCATGTCCTCTTAGGCATTTTGTCCCCGGTTGTATGACCTGTGCCATTATGTTAGGTCCCTCCTAACTGTCGGCTAATTTTTTATGGCTAGCTGTTTTGGTCCATTACATCATTTTCCTAAGGATATGGTTGTCAACCTCAAAGGATCGATTTTCACCCTTTGATTTAATACCGAACAGCTTTCTACAATCTCATAGGAACCCTTAATGTTTCTTCTTCTCTTTTTTCATCAAGTAGGTCAAGGTTGGTTTGGAGTCATTGATCATTCTCCTCTTCATTAAAATAATGTTTTCTAACTTTATTGGTATCATGCCCTCGGTTCCATAAATGAGAGCAAAGGGTGTGGACCATGCTAGTACCCTAATCATCGTTTTGTATCCTATAGGACAAAGATGAGCTTTTCCACCTAGATAACTTTATAGTTAGTTAGTTTCATTTTGTTCCCATGAAGGAGTCTAGTTCGTCACTTTAACCTGACCCTTACACCTGGGGTGCCTGAAGGCTAACTAGCACTATTATTTTTAAACTTCTTGAAGATGTCGTCAATCCTTACACTTTAAAATTGCCAACCATTATCAGAGATGATGGCGTGGGGTACTCCAAAATGTTTGATGTACTTCCAGATGAATGAGTGGTTTTTACAGATTTTGTGAAGTAGTTAATTTCCCCCAAAAGGAATTTTCATTAAAATTTCCCAATCGGTAATGGACCGAGGATATCCATCCCCATAGGGAAAACATCCATGCCGAGATGATTGTTAACAATTCTCTGACTGGATGGTATACGACTTTGGAGGTCCACTGACACCAATCGCAGCTCTTAACACATCGTTCATCGTATTTTCTCATCATGGTCTAGTAGTAGACATGAATCAATTCTCTTTGACATAAGATCCTTTTCCACGAGTGTCCTCCGTAGACGCATTCGTGGAGCTAATTTTAGGACTGAACCGATTTCTGATGGGTGAACGTACCTCATAATGTTTTGGGAGTATGCACTTTGGTATAAGATTCCCTAATTAAGTAAGTATTTAGTTCCTTTGATCCTCGCCTTCTTTTGCTTGCTTAACCTCCATAATCTATGATGAGATCATCTATCTTTCTTTACTTCCCTCAGCATCTTTCTGTAAATACCAAATAGCTCAAAGGCCTATAATTATATAAAAATAATGAAAACCCACAAGGATAATTATTCAGGTCAATGCCAAACAAGTGAAGTAGATGAAAAGATAATGAAATTATTGATATACATGGGTTGTTTAGGATTGGCCTACATCCATGGGGTGAAGGGGTGGGGGCTCTTTTATTACTTTTGGGATTATAGAAAGTTATAGTGTTCAAAAATTTTTACCTCTCTTCATTTTCTTTATAAGCTTTTTTTACCTCTCTTCATTTTATTCTACAAGAGGCTTTATATACTCATCCTTTACAATGTCTTTCCTATTTCACAATGAACACGTTGGAGAGATTTTAATTCGAGGGAGACACATGTTCGTATCTCATGTATTCCCACGTCACTCATTCATCGACATTCATGGCCACATAAATCGGTAACGTGTTAGCCGTTTGAAATAACGGCATGTTGACAAAGTTTTGGGGGTTCAAATGGTCCATGGGCCATTCATCCGATGAAGTTCAATGCTTAGCTGACTAAGATGGGGAACTCATCCTTAAAAATTCATCGTACTCTGTATACCGACACTGTTTGTTTGATCATGCATCCGATTACTAATCCGTCATTCTTTCATTCATATAGTAATTGTTCTCACGTCCACTTGGTTATCGTCACATCCTTCATTTGGCACTGTACTAGTAAAAAATACCCCTCATTATTTACCTCCCAGACTCTTTGAGTTCACGATAATGACCAAAGAGTCTCATGTGTAATCGACTGAAACCTTATGCCATGTGTCTACTGGTTAGGGATGTCTAATGATGTTCATTATAGCTAGATTAGTTTTTATTTTCTATAATCCATTTAGGATATTGTGTTGTCATCATGATCTGCGAGGAGATTTGGATTTGGTATGAATTATTCCCGATGTGAGACATCACTTGGGTGAAACATTGTAATCACTACATGCTTGATCATGCACAGTCTCCCGAGGTGTGTATGATAATCTAGACCCATCCCACTTGCCTTGACTACGCGAGGCGTCTACCAAAAACTCCAAATCATTTTATCCATGTAAATCCGTCCTCTGTATTTCAATCAAGCTTCTCCTGTTTGGTCTAAAAAACCTTACGAACCCTTCATTTCGAACTCTCGCATCCTATAATCTATATGCAGTCAGAGCTTCCCCTTTTGTCTTCTTTTCTAAAAAACTTGATTTAATTACCCTTTAATTTCCTAAATATTTTCTATACTATGCATGTGAACTCCTCTTTCCTTCATATCAGGGATTTGGGTTTATTCATCCCATGAGTGACCTTAGTTAAATCATTTTTTTCATTTATATCACCGATACGCTTATTTTCCTATTTTTATTTCATTAAATTTCTTCAGTTTTGGCGTATCAAAGTATATGTTTTTCTTTTCACCTCACCGGGATTAAAAATTTCATTTTTCAATTCCCGAAGGGCAACCCTCACATTTTAAAATTTATTAATTTTGATTCCCCTTTGTTTCAATACCTCGGGTGGCTTTATCCATTCAGTTCGTCTCTCAATCTATCCCGGAAATAGAGGCTTCAACATTAACAGGCTCTTGCTAACATAGTTGAGATTATTTATGAATTTAGTCCCGAGCATAATGAATGGAGGTCTTACACATGAAGGGCCTCTTTGTCTAATGTTACAGTCCTAGTTATCCATCAAAACCCAAAATAATGCCCAAGAAGCCGGTTCAACTAATCCCCCATGAGTAGGATTTTCTAGGGGTAACCCCTTAGGCCCCTACCAACATGCAAGCTATAAGCCCGAAGATATATATGACCCTTTATCTTTCTGAAAAGACTGATCGCGCTCTGAATGCTCATAATGGGGAGGCTTGCTTTTATGAGCACTATTTTTAAAGTTGGCCTTGGAATTCCCCTTTTCAACCCTGTCCGTGACCTTATTTCCTTCATCTTTTTTTCTCCCTCTCAATTTATTTTTGAATGCCTAAAAATTATGGATCGATCCATGAAATTTTTATGATTTGTTCGTTATTGATCACTCCATAACAGTGTGACAATTTTCGACTGTCTACAAGACAGTGCCCTCATAAAGAGGTTGGTGTACCCTAACTTATAGGGAAAAAAGTGTACATTTCGTTACCTCACTCCATTATTCCAACCATAATTGGAGGAATCATTTCTTATACATCATATAAGAGAGGTGGGATCACAGTGACTAGAATGACCTCATAGGCCATCTGTTCACTATTCATTAGTTTGGAGTAAAATTGATCTCAATGAGCCACGCTTTTGTATTATGAAAATTTGTGTACTGCATTTTTCTTTAATAATTGTTGTTGATTTCATGAAGGTATTTTAAATAAACTTCCAAACGTTCTTGATCCCCAGAATGAGAGGGGTAGGGAAGTTGTGAGCAAGTCCAGGCCTTTCAAAGAACTCTACAATCTTAAAAGGCCAAAAGAGCTTGGCTTTATGGTAATAGGGGAAAATGTTCTGAATCGTGATGCCCTTTAGCTTCAGGCTAACATTGAAAATGGATGACTCTTTCTCATCTTCTTTAAAATTATGTATTTCCCTCATGCTTCAGATATATTTTGTATATACTAAACAACCTATCAACCTTTTTTGCTAAATTGATCAATTTTTTTTCTTCTTATCCTTGCAGCCTCCGGAGAAATGGCCCGTCGAGGGCATTGTGTGGCATTACAAAAACTGAAGCAAACACCACTTGTCCCCCAACATGTTGCTTTTTAAATGAATCCATCTGCGGTTAATGTGAACCCCCTACCCAACAGGTTGGTATTGCTAAAATTGTCCATCCCCTCAATTCAAATAGTTAATGACGAAGCCTTTCAAAGGAGAAGAAATGTAAAGAGTCCTTTGGTGATTGATACCATTCCTACCACTACCCAACAAAGGCTAATTATAAATGAAGATGAAGCAAATGAAGAAGGTGAAAGGATGCTCGTGGTGGTAGAAATGTTTGGAGTACCCCAACTCTGATATGACGATCTAATTGTGAACTACTTGGCCTTCTAAGAATCTTACCTTCCTGAAAACGTTGATCGTCTAAGAGGGGTCCTAATCGGTAGTGCTAAGGATATGATCCAAATTGGATATAAGGCATTTTCATGCTTCTCCTTTATGTACTGCCATTATTCCATTTTATTTTCCTTATTTTGATTGTATTATCCCGTTACTGGTGAGCCTCATGGGAGACTACACGACCCATAAGTGGATGGAATGAAAAGATGAGTCAAGGCAAGTTCCAGGGTTGAAGGTATAGTTTGAGACGTTAAAGAAGAACAATTATCATTGCTAAAGCCCGTTTGATATCCAAGACGAAGAAGGATGCTGAAAAGATGGCCAAATACCAGGACTAATCTATAATAGAAACATTTTTAGGGAGAGATCCCTTGAGAAAAAAGTCATGGAACTGAAGAGACAACTTGGATAAAAATAGAAGGAGAAGGCCAAAGTAATCGAGACCAAAAGGTTTATGGCCCCTTTAATCACGCTGAGGTACTCGAATTCATTCTTGCACTCAGAGTATTACGGGGTGATGCAGTATTAATATTTCATCAATGGGTATCGAGAATGGTCAATAAAGTCAAGGAAGTTTATCCTAACTGGTACCTCTTGTCCTTTAACCCTAACTATTATGAGGCTGAAAAGGAGCCAATGCATATGCCATCATGCTTGGATCAGCCAGGTTATGCCTAGTATCGAGGGTTATTGGTAGCTCCCTGGACCTAAATAAATTATGAAGGAGAAAATCTTTATTTCTCCATGCGTGAGGAGATGAATCGACTTATGTCTTCTGCTTATTCTCCACCCCCAGCTCCAGAGTTTCCCATTTACATGATAAACATTTAAACATGTCTATAATATTGGATTCGACCCATGGATATTCGTACTTTTTGGATTATGTCCTGAACACCTTCCTTTTTATTTAGCAAATATCAAGTGTTGTGGTTGTGATGGTTCTCCCTTTTTCTGAATGCATGCTTTGATTCCTTATATACTTTTTATGCTTAGAATTTCTGTGTAGATTGTTTTATTCCACTCTTGTTTGAAAATTATTTAATTTTGTATGCCCTTATTTAATTACTCTTGCTGTTTGTATTGTGGTGGGTGATTTCCGAGAAATTTTTTCATACATGGTCGGCGTACTTGGTTGAAGGACCGATTTGTGCCGAATAGGTTATTTATACTCGGTTGTTAAACTGAGTTATACGAAATAGGTTTTTACACTCGGTTGATGAACCGAGTTGTTTATACTTTGAAGGTCATTTGACAAAGGATGGTGCGAATGACCATATATGTTCCGATCACTAGTTTTTTTGAAATAAAATTTATATGCATCGTGTTATGTTACACAACCTTTTTACCATCATATATCCCCTATTTTTTTAAAGTAACTACATGATCTGAAACAACCCTTCTTGAATCAGAGTTAAACCAAGTTATACTCACACCGACCACACCGTGCTGGCGGATCAGATATGAGGGAGTCGAGAGTTAACTCAATGATTATTCGAGTTATGTTTCTTATAATTTTGAACCTATAAAAGGTTTACCAAGATGTGGCCTTGGGTGAGGCTTCTTTTAACCTAATGGTTAGTTCATAATCTAGTATGACCCAAACGATTAGTTGGGCATCTGACCGATGTATTAGTGCATAACTAGTATGCCCTAAGTGGGGTGCGTGTGGGAAAAGAATGAATTATTTATAATAATCCCATCAGTGGAGAAAAACACATCACTTGGAGAATGATTCCTTTTATTAATAGTAGTGGTGCTGCATAGAGTTACATTTTCAAGGCAATTGGAAAGGGAAATGCTAGAATTAAATTTCTAAAATTATAAAAAAAAAAATAATAATAGAAATTAAAAAAGCATCATGTTGATGATCAAAATTCAATTTTGTTCCGTGACTGTCCTCAGCAGTAGTAAGGCTTCAGGTTTTCAAGATTTCATGGTAGAGGAAGGGGCGACCCTCATGGTCTCTGAGGCCTTATGTCCCTGGTCGCATGATTAGTATAACTACATTAGGGACTTCCCAATTATCGATTAATTTTTCAAGGCTAGGATTTTTTGTTAACTATGTCATTTTCCTAAGGACATGGTTGCTAACTCGAAAGGATTGGTTTTTCACCCATCGATTGTAATAGCGGTCCACTTTATGTTGTGTCGTAGCCACCTTTATTATTTTTTAATTCTCTTTTCTCATTAAGGAGCTTCAGTTTGGTCTAGAGTCATTCATCATTCTACTCTATATTAAAATAATGTCTTCTAACTTTATTAGTATCATGACTTCGGTATAATAAATTAGAATCAAGGGTGTCGACCATGTCAGTCCCCTCATCTTCATTATGTATCTCGTAGGATGGAGACCAGCCTTTCCACCTAAAGATCTTTATAATTAGTGAGTTCTATTTTGATCGCATGAAAGAGAGTCTAGTTTGCCAATTCGACCTCACCATTACACTTTAGGGCTGAGTAGTAGTATTTTATTTTAAACTTTTTGCAGAAATCGTCAATCCTTATGATGTCAAATTGCCTGCCATTATCAGAGATGATGGTGCGGGGCACTCCAAAATGGCTGATGATGTACTTCTAAATGAATGAGTGGAATTCATGATCAGTAATTTTGGCTAACAGCTCGACTTCTACCCATTTTGTCAAGTAGTTAATTTTTATCAAAAGGAATTTATATTGACCTATCCTTATTAGGAATAGTTCACGGATATCCACCCTCATAGGGAAAGCGAACATGTCGAGACGATAATTGACAATTCATCGGCTAGTTAGTGTACGTTGTTGGCAGTCTGTAGACATCGGTCATAGCTCCTAACATCTAATTTGACATATTTTCTCTTCATGGGCTAGTAGTATCCATGTGTTATTTCTCTCTGAGCTAGGATCCTTTTCCCCAAGTGCCATCCGTAGACACCTTCGTGGAGCTTTCTCGGGACTAAATCTATTTTTGATGGGTGAACACACCTCTAAATTTATCGGGAGTATCCCCTTTGATACAAGATTTTCTCGTAAAGTAAGTACTTGGTTTCTTTTAATCTCAACTTCTTTATCTACGCTTCCAGAAAGATCCCATCGTTGATGTATTAGACATATTTTTCCATCTAATTGGGTGCTTGCTGAGTTATCCCATCCATCCCTATTCCCTTCAACTGAATACTAAGGTTGTTCAGGGTTTCCACAAGGGGATTTCCTTGGTCCGTCAATGACAGCCTAACTATGTGGTATGATTTGTTATTCTCCTCCTTTGGAATATAATAGATGTTTAATCTCTCAAATCATCTTGATATCTTTTGGAACTACTTCAACTAGGTCATCATTTTTTTCCCTTTGGCCTCGTACTCACCCATCATGTACTGAACAACCACATTAAAGTCACTGAAGATCTTCACATGGCTAGATTTAAATGATAGCTTTATTTTTTCCCTCAAGATCAGCACCTCGTACTTGGACTTATTATTGGATGCTTTAAAATTGAGCCTCAGTACGTATTATATTCAAGTCCCATCGAGTGTCTCCACTATCAGTCCTGTTGAACACCCTTCCTTATTGGAGGATCCGTCCACCTAGACTATACATACTTGCTCTTCTTCAATAATCTTCTCTTCTAGGGGTATTTTCCCCACCAGTTTTGGTATATTCTACTATAAAATACGCAACAGATTTCCCCTTGGCTGCTACTCTCGGCCTGTAGTTTATGTCAAATTCTAGAAGCTCGATCGACCATTTCATCAATCATACAGATATTTCCTACTTATGGAGAACTTGTCTGAGTCGGTAGTCAGTTAGGACGACTATGGTATGGGCTTGAAAGTAAGGCCGCAGATTCTTCGTTTACATAATCAACACGAATGCCAACATTTCCAGCTTTGAATATCTAGATTTTCCCCCTTTGTATGCTCTACTCACATAATAAACCGATTGTTGAACACCTTCGTCATCCCTAATCAGCACTGAGGTTACCGTTATTGGGGAGACGATGAAGTAAATGTATAACTTCACCCCTGCGATCGGGTTTAAGAGAAGTGGAACTTCTGATCGGTACATATTTAAGTCTTGAAATGCTTGTTCACACTTGTCATTATAGATGAATTCTTTCTTCAATGTTGAAAATAATGGGATGCGCTTATTAGTTGGTTTGCTCACAAAATGGTTCAGGTCCATGATCCTCCTATTTAGAGATTGATATTCTCTCATAGTCTTCGAGATCCACATATTCAAAATATCTTGGATTTCTAAGGATTTCCTCTTTCCCAATCTACATCACCATAAATCCCAGAGATTTCTGTGATGCCACTTTAAAGGCACAATTTTATGGGATTAACTTCATTCAGTATCAATCAAGCACTTTGAAGATTTCCTCTAAGTATGTTAGGCGATTGTCCCCTTTCAAGCTTTTTATTAGCATATTGTCAGCATACACTTTCATTGTCTTCCCTATATGGTCTTCGAACATTTTGTTTACCAGCCTCTAGTAGGTAGCCCTCGTGTTCTTTAACCCAAATGTCATCACCTGGTAATAATACGTCCTATAGACGTAAATACTTGACTTCACTGAACCGGCACTACTATTTTCTTTGTCGGCTCCTACCCCTCGTCTGCTCGTCGAGTGCGTCCCTGGCCCTTGCTCGTCTCTAGTAGCCGATCGACTTTCTTCGCCCCTCTCCCGCTTATTGATTAGGGCGAGTCACTCAAGTCCCTTGTCACTCGTCCCTCTTTTACGAAAATACCGGGGTTTATGCTTTTTTCGGAAACGAAAGTCGCTCGTTAACCTAAAAACAGAGGAGTTCCCTCACTACGAAAGGTGTCCCGTGGATGGACGAGTTCCTAAACTACAAAAGATATGGAGCGGATGGCGTACTGATAGATCTCCTATTCATTCTGGATCCAGCTGAAAAAGCCCTTTTCTTTATCTTAGTAAAGCGCTAACGAGCACTTTGATTAGTAAGTGCGCTAACGCCCTATCTATAGTAAGGGGCTTTCGCGCAGCCTATAGTAGTAAGGGTTCCAAACCTTATTGAAAACGAAAGAAAGAAGGGAGAAACTTGACTTTACGAAAGCCATGAGAATAAAATAAGTCCCAAATTTCTTCTAAAATATGGCATTCAAAAGCAAGGAGAGAGCATCCATGACAATAATCTATTCCTTTCAAGGGAAGACACCCTCTTCTTTTGTCTTACTGATCGGGAAGATGGATAGACCTTAAGTTGGTGAGTAATTATTGAGACATCAAACCTCGACATGTCTTTATTGCTCCACGCCAACATTTGGTGATGATCTTTTAAGAATAAAACCAATTACACCCTCTACTCTTTGGTTGATGATGATCCTACATATATAACTTTTTATAGTCGGTCATTGTATACAAGACTTAGGATTACTTCCTCGACTAGGGACCCCATATTCGACTCCTATTTTGGGTCCAACTCGTCAACATTGGACGTTTCCCTCTTCTTTTATAAAGACACCAAATTACAACTCATAGTGAGTGACTCAATTATGTGCACTAACATTGTCCCGCTCGATGTGGGAAGTAGAAGGGCGATGGACTTGACTCATAAGACCATGTAGTCTGCTCAAAGTTGTCAGAACCCTTAAAACGTTATAGGTTAATGGAGACCTTACTAAAAAAATTCTACCGGTAGTGTTATCGACTTGGGATCTTTATGGATTATGAACGAAAGCTCTATTATCGAAAATTCTACATGGTAGTGCTATCGACATGGGCTCTTTACTGATCATGAACGATATCCCTATTGACCCCCCGGGTATACCGACTCTCTAAAGAATCCCAATAGCGAGACTTTTAATGGCTTCGGGTGTGCCACTTTTAACTCCTTTCGTTAAAACATTTAAAGCAGATGATATCGACCGAACTCCCCTATTGACCATGATTCTCTTAACTGTTATGTTTGATATTAGGGATTTAATTAAGAGGGTATCATCACGAGGAGTGATCAGTTCACGTGATGTCATCCAATTTTTCAATGGGCTTCTTTGTCTGAACCTCCAACAGTTCCCTCTTCTAACCCCTGTCGGCCCTACGAGCCGACGCTATCTCCCCACCTGCTGTAAATCCACTAGAGACCATATTTATACTTTTTTCCATTTGAGCCAAACGTACTTCCCTTTTATCCTCTTTCTAGTTTCTCATTTTTAAATTGGTTTCTCCTTCGATCATCCCTTCACCACTGCTTGGATCTCACTTTTTATGTGGAGGCAATCATTTGTGTCATGTCCAAATCTCAATGAAACTGTAAGTAAATGTTAGACTTTATGTTGAAAGTCTTGTTTATTCTATCTGGCTAACTCAACATCTTCGAATCAATCATGATGTTGAGAACAAGCCCGATAGTTGCATTGAGGAAAGTGAATTACTTTTTGTAGGTTTGGTTTTCCCTATGAGTTCCCCTCGAGGCTAACTTTTACTTACCTGCTCATCCTCTGTCTTCCTTTTTCTAAAATCTTCGGCTCTATGGCTTTATTATCGGCTACTTATACTCACCTTAGCATGGATGTGTTTCTCAAATTTTTCCATGAGCTTGATCATGTGTGTGAGTATATTCTTTGATAGGGAGTAAATTTTGTTACTGTTGTATAGCCTTCACAAGAAGGCTAACACGACCATCTTCTCATCTGGGAGATCAATATGGAGGAGTTATTTGTTGAACCTCTTCACATACTTTATAAGATTCTCATCCATGGTTTAAAGGATAATGAATAGATGATCGATGGTCTTCATGTGGATTCATCTCCCGATGAAATATTAAATGAAGCACTCTAAGAGTTGTTTAAAATATTTGATTGAATTAGGTGTCAAGCAATTGAACCAATATCTTGTTGAACCTTTAAGCATCATGTCAAATGCTCGGCATCTAATTTGGTCGAGAGTAGACAAAAAGTCCAAGTGTTCCCCATAATGACCAATATGTTCTTTTGGGTTAGTGGTCCCATCGAGGGAGTCCATTCTTGGGAGCTTGAAGTGGGATGATATTAGGAAGTCCATGAGCTCTCGACTAAATGGAGACTCATGCGCAGCATCTTTGATGTTTACGATAACTGGTGGGAGTTCAACTTACCTAGTTACTGACAGTCGATGGGTGGTGAAGGAGAGTGACGATGGTAAAGGAGGACACTAGGGTGCTTTATTCTCCATATTTTTTTCGGTGGGAGGATGCTCGTCCACCTACTTTTTTTATGCCTCTAGTGGAATGGGTGGTAAATGGCTCAGCTTCAACTTGATCTCAAATAGCTTGTTGTTTCTCTTTGAGACATTGATTTCTTGCATCAATCGATTCTTGTTCGTGGATTTTGAAACTATCGTTCCCATAGACGACGTCAATTATGTTGAGGTTGAAATATAACGTCCACGCACTATACATAATAAATTTATAGTCTATAATACCAAATAGGTGAAAGATATGATAAGATAATTAAATGCTTAATATACATGGTTCGGGAGGGCTTGACTTACGTCCACGGGGTGAAGGGGTGGGGGTGATATTTTATTACTTTTGAGATTATATAAAGTTACACTGTTTAGGATTCTTTCCCTACTTAGATTTCACACTACAAGAGGTTTTTTATACTCTCCCTTTACAATGTCTATCCTATTTCATAGAGAAGAAGTTGTGTAGATTTGAATTTGAGGTAGAAACGTGTTCTTCTCTGGTGTCTCCATGTATTCCCACATCGCTTGTTGGTCGATATTAATCACTGCATTAATTGGAGTGTTAGCTATTTGAAATAACAGCCTGTTGACAAAGTCTTAGGAGTTAAAATGGTCCGACGAACGTTCACCTGATGACATTGAGAGCCAAGCCGACTAAGATGGGGTGTTTTTCCTTACAAAGTAATCATACTCTACATACCGATGCGTTTGATCATCCATCTGATCGCTATCCATCATTCTTTCGTTCATATATAATTGTTCTCCCGTCTACTTGTTGAACGTTATGTCCTCCGTTCAGTATCGAACTAGTTGAAAATACCCCTCATCAATGATAATAAAAGAATATAAATGAAAACACAATAAATAAAAGTATACCTCCCAAAATACGTGGTATCCTATTGGATACAGAGTCAGCTTCAAAAATAGCGCACTCATGTTATCCCGCTGCAGGCTCGGAGCTAAATTTCACCTATCCTCTTACTAGATGAATCTGAAATATCTTAGAGAGAAGAGAAGACTCTCTTGGATCGCATCATAACTCAATGTATAGATGGTCTCACCCAAGATGTACAAGAGGAAGATCCAGGTGAACTATTTAATATGTAAAGAATCATAATCTAAATGTCAATTAAGGCTCTTCACATGCACCTAACGTGAGGGAAGAGAAAAATTATACCTTGAGCGAGAAGTGGGAATGAAGCCTAGGGAAGATTAGATACTCATATCGTATAATCGGGTATGATGAGGAATCATGACTAAGTATGCCCCTGATGGCTGGCCTTTCATGACATGAAGATTGTAAGGGGTGAGTGTCATTTCACACATTGGCTAGTGAAAAGATGAGGGCGTATACCACCGCCTCTCTTCACTAATTGTCACTATTCATTAAGTTTATACTATTACAATGGACGAAGCCTAATTCATGGACGATCTCCTTACCTCTCTCAGGGAAGAACTTATCAGTCCACAAGGATACTATTAGGTTTGGGAAGATCCTAATCCTGATGCATGAATTACGACACACATAAGGGCACTGTAAAAAGGCATACATTCAATAAAATATATAATAATTAATATCCAGACATATAAATACTTTTTATCAAATTAATAAATAAAAAACAAAAGACATGTATTGAAAAATAAGAAGTGCACATTAAATTTCAAGCATTATCCATAGAAATATACAAACAAACATGCACAAAAAATAAGAATAATAAAATTACAAATAACAAAAGAATCAGTACATACCTGAACGCTATAAATACTAGTGGAGATGTGGTTATTGGGCTCGCAAAGAAAATCTTCTCGATCACCAACAGTTAGGATACGGTGATGAATTCCTATATCCCTAATTTGGGCCGTCGTGGCACCTCAATGCTCTCCCATTCATCGAGCTCTCAATTTTTGGGGGCAAACATTACTCTTAGAAGATCACCAAAGAGCATGGCTAAAAGATAATTAGAGTCTAAATACTCCATCACCAAAAAATAACAAGACTAACTCAAGAAAACTCAAAAATCTCGATAATGAATAAATTCTATAGTGAGAGTGAGAATATGCAAAATGAGGAGGCACGAACCCCTTTTATAGGAGCATGATGGGCATGACTGACTGTTTATAGGTTCATTTGAACAAACAGTGACAATCTAGTCATGCACGCCTAGGGTTCATCGGTACTCCCCCATTTTCAGAGCCAACTTTCTTCGATCTCTCTTTAGAAAAACCTTATTCCTACTACTTGGTACCTTGTACTCCAACCTAACTCATCAAATGGAGACTTGCATTAATTTTTATAATTATGTGCTTAGGCATGGAGACCCTATTCATAAATAAGATTGGCATAAAATGTGAAATAATTTCATCCCTAAGAACTTCTATTCATCACGCAATGGAAAGTAAAAATAAGAACTAAGTTTAAATCATAACCCTAGGGTTTCAAATCCTTATAATTTGTAGAGGTTCTTGGTGATCCTAATGATGAGAAAATTTTTATACGGATAACGATATTGATGCCCTCCCAAGGTGTTCAAAAACCCTTCCAAGGTCTATAAAGACCTTACTATAATCCATATAAAGCTTCAATTCATCCAGTATATGATCCACCCAAAGTAAGCCTTGTGTGTGGGAACTCTTAGAGATGAAACCTTGATAAAATATGAGAGAAGTCACTTTTTCTCTCCTCACCCCTTCACAAAACGTAAATATTGTTTCCCCCTCCCTCTCTAACCCTCCATAATGGACATTATTCTTAAAAATAGCTTACACTAATATATATAGGTATAACTCATGGCCTTGGGCTAAACTAGGTTTCTAGAGAGTTTTGAGCATAGTACTTGGATAATATGATATACTAAGGATCCAAGACTAAATAATGAAATTGGCTTCCAAGTAAACACTCAGAAATTGCACATTACATCCCCGTAATTTATTTACTTTATTTATTTAATCAGAATTAATTCCATTAAACAATCACAATTACACTTCAGCTTCATTATCTTAAAATCACTTGTAATCAAGAGGTCTTATATCAAAAGATGATATGGTACATTATATGATTCCTCTTGTTAAGTACACAAATACCCTCTTGATCAAATAAATTTATCGTTCCTCTTGGTTTGACACCCATTTGGGTTTGTAAGTTGTACTTTCATCTTCCCTCTCCATTAATATAGTTTGTATTTACTTAATTCTTGCTTTGTAGTTATTTTACATGCTTTCATAATTAGGTTTACGTGCTTTCTTTCCGTGATTTCTAGTGTAGTTTTATTGCGTTTATTTACCGCGTTTATTTACCGTATTTTTAATATGCTTTCTAACTAATTTAGTCTAGGTTGTGTCGGATTGAACTCATTTCGGGTTGACATGTTGCTTTTCTTTGGTGATGGAGTTTATGGGTTTATTTCTAGTGTGTTGTCCTAGTTATTACTCCTAGGAGATTTGATGGAGTATATCATGTATGCTCCATACTTACGACCTTGCGTGCGTAATTTCTGGGGTATTTTTTTATGCCAAAATCTTATTAGGCTTTTATGCGAATTTAGGGATGTGACAACCCTTGATTCAATTAACTGTCGAAATGAGACGCATTCGTAATAACTCGTTGACCCATGTAACCATTTTATACTTAACTCGGGTGAGGGATATTCGGCGCAACCTATAGTTTTTACCGCTTTCATTAATCTAGTTTAAATGCACGCCTAGGTTAATACTTCTCTTTATGCATCTTTTCCCTTTTTGTGTATAATCATCTTTTACACTTTTATTTAGGAATACTAAACCTTATATATTCTAGTAACTCGTCTCTGTGGATTTTCGATACCTGGACTTGGCCGCCATACTCACCCGTTGAGTGTAGTCATAAGTTTAAATTTTTGTATAGAGCAGGTGAGACGAATTCAAAATGACCGGCACGTAGGTGACTCTCGCGCCACGGCGAAACCCTGCCTATCAAAATGGCGTTGTCGTCGGGGATGAGTTTGTTTTAGAATCTATTTGATTTAGTATTCCGTAGTATTTTCTTTCTATTTGTATTATTTGCCTAACATTTTTGTAGGACTTCTACATTTGAGCGCCAAGAAACACCTGAATTTTCCACGCGCATCTACTTGTGGAATTCGCCACTTCGATCCATTTTTGGGGTAATTATGTCTTATTCCAATTCTTTCGGTAATCATTGTTATAATTCTCAAAATGCCCGTAATCCTATGACTTTCGGTCAATACTTAGAGTCCCAAAAAATTACAAATTCAAATATGACTTTGGGCGAGTATAACGAAAGTCAAAACTTGGGTTATTGGAATTTTGATGATGATGATGATAATGATTTTGGGCCTTTCATTCCTTATAGTAGGAATTTTGAAATGAATTGCAATAGTTTTCAAAATTCCTATAATAATGAGTTTAAGTTTAAGTTCGATGGTAATTTTCAAAGTTCGCATGTTCAAGTATCCTCTCCTCGACCTATGACATTCGGTGAGGGCTTGCGTATGCTTGAAAATGAGAAAATTGAAAATTGTTATCGGGGAGAAAATCATTTTTGGAAACGTGAGTTGGATTTATTATTTGAATCCGACGATGATTTTTCTTCTGAGACTTTTGAAGTCGAGGAATGTTTTGAACCAAATGAGGACTTTGTGCCTACTTTGGAACAAATCATTGTTGACTTTGCCCATTGCGTAATAGATATTGAAAGTGGGGATGAAATGGAAGTATTATCTATTTTCAATGAAATGATTTTTTCTTTGGCACCCAAATAAGAACATTTCATTGAAAATGATCTTATTTCCTTCGAAACTCAATCTTCAAGCAGTGATGAGTCATCTCATGAGCTTGAATTTCTTTCCTCCCCATTTTCATTCTCTGTTAACACACCGTCACAAGTACCCTATGAATCGATTTCAAACTTTAATGTGTTAAACCTTTTCGCCGATGAGGAGTACTTGCTCGAGTCGCCTTCCATGAACGCATCTTTGCCTTCATGTGCGCCACCCCCATTCCAATTTCAAAATCCTTGGGAGGATTTTCTGCTTTCCAATTTCACCCGTTCAATCCAAATCACCCATCGTCCCTCCAAAACTTTTAATGACGATGGTTTCTTTCTTATGCCTTACACATGCCTTCCGTTGTTCAAACGGAATTCATTATTTTTGGAAGGCATGCTTTAGTGTGAGGGTACACCAGTCGCCTTCCAAAGTCAAATCATTTTCATGGTGGACCCTCAACTATTTAGACTTCTAGTGTATAGTTAGTGTGAAGCCTAAATAGTAGTTTGTATATAGTTAGCTTTTTATTCTTTCTTTCTTTTTATCTTTTCTTTCCTTTTTAATTTAGTCTGGTGTAATTAGTTAACTTTTTGTTATTTGTTTTTGTTATGCTCGGTACTAACTTGTTTTGTAGATTATTTGGACTTGTTCTTATGGGGATCGCTCCAATTTTGGGTTATATCGTTCTTTTCCTCTCTTTAACTTGGTTATTAATTCACATTGAGGACAATGTCAGGTTTTAAGTTAGGGGGTGTGGGATATTCCATCCATTTCTTTATTTAGTCCATGTTTTGCTCACATGTTAGTTACTTAGTATGATTTTCTTAGAAAAATTCAAAAAATTCAAAAAGACTTTTCTTTCTTTTTTCTCCTTTATTGGACATTTTGCCTTTGTTTCCGATGATAAATTTCAATAATTGCCCGATCCAATAGACAACCCAATGATTCATGTTCTCGATTATATAAGTTATTAGACTTTAGTCTTAATTATTGACATTATGAATAACTTTATGAATTAAACTTTAATCCCATGAGCACATGCACTTTTATTGTTCTATTGATTTGGTTTTAGATTTTTATAACTCGGTAATCTTTTGTTGCATTGTATATACTTACACCGAGTAAGATTTGTACCCTTCGTCATTTGTGAGTGTATACACTATTCTTTCCTCTTTGAAAACGTTGAATTCATCGGTAATCTCTCGATTCTTTCATTGATCGTTCATTAATTGAGTTCATTCATGAAATATGTTACTTGAGCATGATTTCATATATTATTTTGACTCGAGAATTGCGTAAACTTTAGGAAATGATCATAGGCCATCTTTGTTATATCACCCATATTAGCCTTGACCTCACCATGTATGTCTACCCTCGTCAACCCCTTTGAGCCTAAATACTAGCCTTTCGTTTCATACTCTAAAATCCCATAACCAACTCTAAATAGGAGTTCTACCCCATACATATCACCTTCCACACCTTTGTTTGGAATGTTACTTGGGATTTAATGTTGTTGATGTATTATGGTTGCAATTTGGGCATATGAGAGTGAGAAAAGTAAAGAAAAGAAAGAAGTGAAAGAGAGAAGAAAACAAGAAAGTAGAAAAGCAAAAGAAAACAAAAGAAAACATGAGAAAAAGAAGAAAAGAAAACGAAAGAGAAATTTGTAAATGTTGTATATAGTTCAACAAGCTTTGATTACTCTCCCCATTGTTATATCCAATGCCTGTTTGGAACTTGTTTTCAAATTTCGCTTTTGCTCGCATTTTCCCATTATCCCGAGTTTTTCATTCCGAACACTTTGAATCCGTACATATATATCCTTCGTTTCGTACCCTAGCCTAGTCTACATTATAACCCTATACAAGTCCTATGTGATCTTAGGGTGCATTTAATTTAAAAGTTAAAATATTTTTGATAATCTGTGAAAATACATTTCGCCTCTTTTAATGTGTGACATATTTCATTGAGATTACAATTTTTCATTTTATATATAGCGTTCTTCATTTTTGACATGTGTGCGGCCTAGTTTCCATTTATATTTACTCTTTATGCCCACATGTTCTGTGTGTTAACTCCCTGTTTCGAGTGAATTCGATTAATGAGTGTAATGCCCGTGAGGATTGAATATATGCTTGCTTTAATGTTTATCCGGTTTATATAAGTTTTTGCCAAATCATATTTTGTGTGTGCTCACTCCCCTCCCACATTTTAAGGTTTTAATTCTATGAGTCGCATTCTATAATGTTAATGATTAGGACTTTTGTATGAACGCATTCACTTTGCTAATAATGTGTATGAAATCTTGTTCGCTATTTTTGGGCTTGTCGCATGTTGGTTTGGGCATATTTTTAGGAAACCATATGATATTTGTGGGTATCATCCCTGAAAACCCTCACGACACGACACTCGTCCACTAGGATAACCTAGGGGTTTAACGGCTTATTGCGTACGCTAAATGCAATCGAATCACCCATAAAAGTGTCCTTATGCTTTTATACCATACTTGTGTACCTGTATCCTCCTTTTGGTTTGCTTGTAGTTCTTATTGCATCCAATTTCATTGCTAGGGACTAGAAATGTGTAAGTTAAGGAGTGTGATACGTACCCAATATTGCATATTTCATCCATCGTACCTATGCATTTTAGCCCCCTCGGGTGACTTAATCTCTATATTTAATCTCGTTAACCAGACAACCTCGTATTTTTATTGTTAACATGCTATATGAGGTATAATTGGGCTTTTGTAGGTATTTAGGTCCTAAGTATGGAGTTTGGATGCATTCCGGCTAATTTTCGTATGCAATCGCACGATCAAGGGCAATTCAGTCAATTCACAGTTACGTACCATGCCTAATATCTTCACAAAATTCGTGACCCTCCTCGCAAGCTTCGCTTGGCCATGAACGGTGCACGAATCCGATCCCTAACGAAGAAGTTATGCCGATTTTAGCGGAAGAGAAAACTAAGTGAACTTAACAAGAGGAAGATTAATGCAGACCTGCTTGATCGATCATAAGGATCGATCGATCGATCCTTTAATTTTCATTCATCATGGGAAGCAGTGGGCTGATATCTGCTCGATCGATCGATCGACCAAAGGGGTCAATCGATCGATCCCCTGTTTTCTGCGATATTTTCCCCTTTTCTTTTCTTTTTCCTTTTCTTTTCTAATTTAATTCCACTTACTATATAAACCAATTTTGTTGTAAATATCGGATATAATTCATTTTAGGTTAGTTTAGGTTAGGGTTTGGGGGTTTGAGAGCTCATTCTTCATTTCCTCTTGGTTTGACACCCATTTGGATTTGTAAGTTGTACGTTCATATTCGCTCTCCATTAATATAGTTTGTATTTCCTTAATTCTTCCTTTGTAGTTAATTTACATGCTTTCATAATTAGGTTTACGTGCTTTCTTTTCGTGCTTTCTAGTGCAGTTTTATTGCGTTTATTTACCGCATTGTTAATATGCTTTTTAGCTAAGTTAGTCTAGGTTGTGTCGGATTGAACTCATTTCGGGTTGACATGTTGCTTTGCTTTGGTGATGGAGTTTACGGGTCTATTTAGAGTGAGTTGTCCTAGTTATTATGCCTAGGAGATTTGATGGGGTATATAATGTATGCTCCGTGCTTACGACCTTGTGTGCGTAATTTTTGGGGTATTTATTGAATCCAAAATTAACTGTCGAAACGAGACACATTCGTAATAACTCGTCGACCCATGTAACCATTTTATACTAATTAACTCGGGTGAGGGATATTCGACGCAACCTATAGTTTTTACCGCTTTCGTTAATCTAGTTTAAATACACGCCTAGGTTAATATTTCTCTTTATGCATCTTTTCCCTTTGTGTATAATCATCTTTTACACTTTTATTTAGGAATACTAAACCTTATATATTCTAGCAACTCGTCTCTATGGATTTTCGATACCCGGACTTGGCTGCCATACTCACCCGTTGAGTGTAGTCATAAGTTTTGGTTTTTGTATAGAGCAGGTGAGCCGAATTCAAAATGACCGGCGCATAGGTGACTCTCGCGCCGCGGCGAAACCCTGCCTATCAACTTTCACCAAACTACTGGCAATACCACCGGCCAATGTTTCCATTTCCGAAATGTAATCCAAGTCCTGATTGATCGGGGTGTCATCACCCCACCAGCTAATCCCAAGCCAAACACTACCCATAATCCACTCCCGAATCATGCAAATTCCATCTTCCTAGAAGAAATCTCAGAATTCGACCCATCCACCCAAATTATGCCGAGTAAATCACCAATCATACGCATATACCCTCCAAAACCTCTCCAAACATGCCCATATTTCCTCTTACACCCTACCAACTTTGACGATCAAGCCTTATCCCTCCTCACTGTAGCATGCATTGTTGTTAGCACCCATTCTGTAGGTAAAGATATGGAACTGTCAGAAGTGTTGAACTAACTCTTGGAGTTCGGGCTGAAATTTCCCTCCTAGATGACCATCGACTGTCAAAGATTCAGTGGGTTATTCTTAAAAGCTCGAAAATGGGCCCGAGAGTCAGACAATTGGGTGGTGTCTAAAATCCCCCTTAATTTAAAATCCTTTTTATACTTTGAAATCAATTTCCTTGTGAAATATATGCGGAAGCGTTAGGTGACGGTTCAATAAAACAAATTACAAATTTTAATTTACTTTAAATTAAAATTAAACACCAAGTGAAATTGTATTCAAACACACACTTATGTTAATTTCACTTAAACACAATTAATTAATCCAAGCCCTAGAATTTGCCTAAATCATATTTATCAATATTTCTAAATTAGGCCAAACCAGTTTTAATAATAGACTTGAATTAAATAAACATTACCCAAATTTAATTAGCACCAAATTACATTAAGTGTGACAATTAAAACCAATTTTATCTTGAATTATCCTAAGCATGCGTTCTAGGTGATTTTGCAAGATAAAAGTAAATCAATCACACTACGCCGCGATGTACGAGGAAAAACCCACAACGGGAAAAAACCTCGGACGGCCCTGGCCTCAAATCCACTAAGTACGGAATTTACATTTACAAGACAGATAACTTACTTCCTCAACTCGAACCCTCTCAAGTCTTGACGCGTCTTCTTGTAAACACCTCTTCCTAGCTGATAACCATGCAGCTCCACCGTGATCTCGGACTTACCGATCGGACAATAGGTACACCGTCACCCACACATGGTGCCTTTCACCATGTGAGAAAGCCGCAGCTAAACAATTCTTATTCTTTGAGGGATTTAGAAGAAAACCCAAAAAATATCTTCAATTCGGTGTAGAGACAAACCCGGTGCCAAACTCCAAGCAAGATGTATATATATGAACTTGGATAAACAAAACAATGGGTGAAAACTAGAGTGGTAGATGAATTTGTCTTTGAAAATTATCACTCAAAACTTGATCTTTTTATCTTTATGATTTTGCTCTCAAAACACTCTCTAGGAGTTAGAAGGATATGAAAAAGATCTCATCGAAAAAGTTATTCCCGCACATAGATATTCAGCAAAAAGTTAGTGGGGTAAAACTGCTGAAAACTGCCAAAAAGTTTTCCCGACTGACATCTCGTTCGAACGACATTTTCGTTCAAACGAGGCTTCTAACGAAGTACCAGTGTGAACTCGTTAAAACACGTTGGAAATCTCGTTCGAACGACATTTCAAACGAAGTTCCAGTAGCCAAAATGGGAACTCGTTGGAAAACTCGTTCGAACGACATCTAATTCGAACGAAAAACTCGTTCGAACGAGACATATCGAACGAACTTCCAGAAAGTTTGTAAAATTCTATTTTTGCCCAGAAACTTTATATACTTTATTTTAAAGTTTTAATAGAAATCTTTCTGAAAACAAAACACAGTTTTAAAACCTAACACCCAATAAACGTGTTCCAAGCTCCTATATATATATAAAATGCATTCATACCTTGGGAGCATGGAACCACTGTTGATGACGTTGAAACGAGGCACATAAACACGGCATTTGATGAAGCTTTATACTCTTTGCCGCTACGTCTTCAATCAAAAACACATCATAGGCTTGAAAGGAACACTTGAACACTATCCTATGACATAAACGTTTTTGTCCGAAATTGAGCCAAAACTACATTAAGACTCAATTGGAGAATTGTGTCCTTACAAATCTCCCCCTTTGGCTATTCCGGGACAAAAACCAAGCAAAAATCCTAAAGGGCCGTCAAGCCCAACTAGACTAATAAAAAGTCCCACCCAAAATAAAATTACAATTCTTGACTCAAACAACCCAAAGGATCATGATCTTTGCCGGTGAAAGTTGCCACTTATAATATAATTCCTGCACACTTAAGTAAACACATTACACGCATAGGGAATATCAAAATATTTAATGCAAGTAAAGAAGTACTCCCCCTAAATTAATTCTCTCCCATTATCAACAGTGATCAACTTAGAAAGATGTCTCCCCCTAAGATAAATCTCCCCAAAACTAAACTAAGATGCGATTATAATAGGTTTAGATACCATTTCTCCCCCTTTTTGTTCAGGAATAGACAAAGGTTAAAGAATAAAACATGTAAGTGTTTTTAAAGTGGTACCAATAAAGCATATGGGCAACAAAAGCACAACTAATCCAACAAATAATAACGGATACCAACTAGAATGCAAGAAAATGATGCCAATAAGATATATAAAGTATTAAACATGTGATATCAACAAAGAATGCAAGAAGATAGATAACAATTATGAATTAAAACATGTATGGACTAGAAAGCTCGGCAAAGACGAAACACAAATATCAAATATATGTATACATAAGATATAACTAATAGACATAAGTACACATATATAGATATAAATACACAAATGACACACACAAAATATAATAGGAGTCTTTCACACTCGTATGGAAAAAAATGTGTCATATGGAAACGGAAGTGTTGGGGTGTGAACTAGTAACGATTAAATTTAGACCCAATCACTTAAAACATGTTCACGGAGTTCTCAATTGATTGCAAAACTTCATCACATTTGAATATAACCTCATGTGACAATATACATTGAACTCAATGAACAAAAATAGAGTCATGATAATAAGGACCACTAGGATAAACGGGCATTGTGCAAATCGTTGATATACCATCCAATCTCCCTCAAGAAGAATATATATTCTTTTTATATTGAATGAATATATCAATTAAACATAGGCCTTAGCAATTATTTTTCTTTTAATGCCACTTTTCTGTTTTTAGGCCTTTGGACCACGTATTTCTTTTAGGTCCATTTCAAACGGTGGCTTACAATCGCAAAGGATTATTATTCCTTTCGGAGCCCTTCCCCGTGCACAATTATATATATCATTTTTATATCTCACAAACTCACGTGCAACGAATTTTGACATGCACTAGTCCTCCTAGGTCATAAATATATAGATGACTAGATTGGAAGGAGAACACCTCACAAAGCTCAAATATAACATGTGACATTAAAATTTCAAATGAGCTCGTGCATGTGTGAAAAGAGGCATATAAAAATATAATCCATTTAAATCAACACAAAATCCAACTACTCCATGTAAGCATGGTAAAGAACATAATAAGGATTGACAATCTAAACCAAAAGTTCTAGCCACATGGGAGCGTAAAAGATGGAATTCTAACACAATTGTATGCCACATAAAGTGTGTCAAACTAAAATACACACAAAAAAATAAAAATCTTTTTGAGTTTTTGACGTTTTTTTTTTAATCAAAAAAAATATACTCAAAAGACACACAAAAATCATTTGTATTTTTCATTAAACGAAACAAATAAAACACAAATGATAAACAAAAATCTTTTTGAATTTTTCATTTAATGCAAACAAAAATAAGCAAATATAATACAAAAAGATAAACAAAAATCATAGTTCTAGCATGTGATTAAGCATGGATCATAGACTAGAAAATGATTTAAACAAGCATACATTTAGCATGATAATATAGCATGAAGCACAAAAGCTAAAGAATGCAAACACTAACACATTCATCCTTTAGATTTAACACGGGAGGAAGCATGTGAAAGTAAATGAGAATCAAACGTCCTATTTTGCAAGGCAACCAAGTCGGATTTTCTAACCCAAATTAATGAACAATGACTATCTTGGGGTGTAGGAATTTTAACTACCTTGGTTGCTTTACGTTGGGATTTTCTAGAAATTCGTTTAAGATCAAAACAAAATTTCCTAAGATGACCTTTTCGACCACAATCAGTGCAAGTAAAATTACATCGAAATTTGGTACCTAAGGAATAATCTTTAAAAGCTTTCCTAGGTGATTCTCCTAAAAAGTTGGTTTTGACTTTATGAGTTGATTACAAGTATCACAGCCAAAACCACAAGTGTCATTTTTAATTTGGGCTGTTCCTAATATTTTATCTAATTTTTTCGAACGACACTCCAAATCAAATTTGGCATTACTAGAGTCTTTTAATTTATTTTGCAATTCTAAAATATTAGACTCTAATAAAATATTTCGCTCTTCAAAAGCAAGAAGCTCCTTTTTTAAAGATTCCATTAAACCCATAAGGCTATCTCTTTCGCCTTCTATATATTCAAGCTTTTCTAGAAGAGCTTTATCTCATGTCCTAAGGTCTTCAACCAACACACTATTATCAATGACCTTGACACGTTCTTTTAAACTATATTCTAACTTCAAATTAGCTCTTTTTAATTTAATTGATTCTTCATATAATTCTTGAAAAGCATTTTGAATTTCACTCACATTAACCTCTTCTTCATTTTCACTCTCTCTTTCTTCTCCACTCTCACTATCATCAAAACCAAGGGAATCATAAACTATGACCTTGGAAGTGTCATGTGTTAAAGTTTCATCAATCGATGAGTTCTCACTATCACTCACATGACCAGCCATAAAAGCCACAAAGTTGGGCTTAGTGGGGGAATCGGGTCCCTCTTCCTTATCACTATCACTAAGAGTCGTATTGTATGAAATGGGTTGCTTACCCTCTCTCCTTAGTTTAGTGGGGCATTCAGAAGCCCTATGTCCATACCCTTCACAACCAAAACACCTATTGGACTCGTCCCTATTTAAAGTTTCGTTAGAAGATTTAGGGATCCATTCGGCTTTGTCATACTTAGAAGTTTCAAATTTCTTAAAATAATTTTTAAATTTATCTTTGTTAAATTTAAGAAATTTTCTAAATTTTCGAGCAAATAAGGCCATGTCTTCCGAGTCACTATCACTCTCGCTATCTACTACTTGTTTGACCTCTTTTCGGGCTTTTAAAGCAACACCCTTTTTATTTTATTTTCAATTTTAGAGGGAAACATGTCTAGTTCATAGGTTTGTAAATCACCTACGAGCTCTTCTAATTTCATAGAGACCAAAGTGGGTAAAGAATTTAAATCGATCACTTTTGGAATAAATCTATCGGGTAGGGACCTTAAAATTTTCTTTACAACTCGGTTGTCGGGTATTTTCTCTCCCAAGTTAAAAGATGAATTAACAATATCGAAAAGTCTAGCATAAAATTCATCAAAAGTTTCCTTTTCTTTCATTTTGATAGTTTCAAATTGAGTGGTGAGGTTTTGGAGTTTAGAATCTTTAACGACACTTGTTCCCTAATGAGTGAGTTGTAAAATATCCCAAGCTTCTTTAGCGGTCTCACACGTCATAATGCGTCAGAATTCATCCGGTGTGACAGCGCTAAACAAGGCATTTAAACCTCGGGAATTAAAATTAGAAAGTTTAAATTCACCCTCACTCCATCTATCGGCCGGTTTGGGAACACGTTCATTATCTACTAAATGAGTTGGTGGAGACCACCCGTTAACTACCGATAACCAAAATCTTTCGTCGATAGATTTTAGTGTCGATTTCATTCGCGCTTTCCAGTACGCGTAGTTAGAACCATCAAAAATAGCAAATTTTGAAAATGGGAAAAAATACATTTTAGCCAAAAATTATTTAAAAGATCTTTAACGAAGTAATTTATCGTTTTTGGCTCTGATACCAAATTCAAAGCCCCCTTAATTTAAAATCCTTTTTATACTTTGATATCAATTTCCTTGTGAAATATATGCGGAAGCGTTAGGTGACGGTTCAATAAAACAAATTACAAATTTTGATTTACTTTAAATTAAAATTAAACACCAAGTGAAATTATATTCAAACACACACTTGTGTTAATTTCACTTAAACACAATTAATTAATCCAAGCCCTAGAATTTGCCTAATCATATTTATCAATATTTCTAAATTAGGCCGAACCAGTTTTAATAATAGACTTGAATTAAATAAACATTACCCAAATTTAATTAGCACCAAATTACATTAAGTGTGACAATTAAAACCAATTTTATCTTGAATTATCCTAAGCATGCGTTCTAGGTGATTTTGCAAGATAAAAGTAAATCAATCACATTACGCCGTGATGTACGAGGAAAAATCCACAACGGGAAAAAACTTCGAATGGCCCTGGCCTCAAATCCACTAAGTACGGAATTTACATTTACAAGACAGATGACTTACTTCCTCAACTCGAACCCTCTCAAGTCTTGACGCGTCTTCTTGTAACCACCTCTTCCTAGCGGATAACCATGGAGCTCCACCGTGATCTCGGACTTACCGATCGGACAATAGGTACACCGTCACCCACACATGGTGCCTTTCACCATGTGAGAAAGCCGCAACTAAGGGCCCGTTTGGTTCTCTATTCAGAAAATTCGATTTAAACACTGTTTTTAAATACAGTTTTAAAATTCAGTTTTTTGTGTTTATAATTATTGGTGTGCGTTTGGTAAAGTTGTTTTTAAGTACAGTTTTTTGAAAATTTGACAAAATTGACAAATATGTATATTTATATCATACATATGTGTGTGTGTGTGTGTGTGTGTGTGTGTGTGTATATATATTTATGTATGTACATATAAACATACATAAAACTTTCATACATACATGATACATGAATGTATACATACATACATACATCATAAATTATATACATGTACATTTAATAACATGTATTTTTAGGTATATTTAATGAGGTATGTTGTGGAGTTTAATTATATATATATATATATATATATATATATATATAAAACTTTCATACATACATGATACATGAATGTATACATATACATACATACATACATCATAAATTATATACACGTACATTTAATATCATGTATTTTTAAGTATATTTAATGAGGTATGTTAGGGAGTTTAACTCTCTCTCTCTCTCTCTCTCTCTCTCTCTCTCTCTCTCTATATATATATATATATATATATATATATAATGATGTCGCATATATAATTCACTATAAAATTATATACATACATGAATTGATAATATTTTTTAATACATATGTACTATATGTATATTTTATATTATTCCACACATTAATAATATATGTATAAAACTATATATAAGTATCATGTATCTATTGATAATATTATTTAACTTTATATTATTCCATACGTAATTTTGTGTATATGTACATATATATTTTTTATTTATAAGAATTACACACATTAATGTATTATGTATGTATATTATATATTAAGGTATAATTGCTTTAAAATATTAAGAATGAATAATTCTGAGTTGAAAAATAAAAAAAAACAGATGTTATAAAACACCCAAAATCTGTTTTCTGAAAAACTTGATTATAACACAGGAATATTATAATTCTGTGTTTAAAAACAGGTTGTCAAACGAAGATTTTTATCAGAATTGTATTTAAACGCAGAAAACAGAATTATAGTTGCAAACCAAACAGGCCCTAAACAATTCTTCTTCTTTGAGGGATTTAGAAGAAAACCCAAAAAATCTCTTCAATTCGGTGTAGAGACAACCCCGGTGCCAAACTCCAAGCAAGATGTATATGTATGAACTTGGATAAACAAAATAATGGGTGAAAACTAGAGTGGTAGTTGAATTTGTCTTTGAAAATTATCACCCAAAACTTGATATTTTTCTCTTTATGATTTTGTTCTCAAAACACTCTCTAGGAGTTAGAAGGATATGAAAAAGATCTCATTGAAAAAGTTATTCCCGCACATAGATATTCAGCAAAAAGTTAGTGGGGTAAAACTGTTGAAAACTGCCAAAAAGTTTTCCCGCCTGACATCTCATTCGAACGACATTTTCGTTCGAACGAAGTCTCGTTCGAACGAGGATTCTAACGAAGTTCCAGTGTGAACTCGTTAGAAACTCGTTGGAAATCTCGTTCGAACGACATTTCGAACGAAGTTCCAGTAGCCAAAATGGGAACTCGTTGGAAAACTCGTTCGAACGACATCTAATTCGAACGAAAAACTCGTTCGAACGAGACATATCGAATGAACTTCCAGAAAGTTTGTAAAATTCTATTTTTGCCCAGAAACTTTATATACTTTATTTTAAAGTTTTAATAGAAATCTTTCTGAAAACAAAACACAGTTTTAAAACCTAACACCCAATAAACTTGTTCCAAGCTCCTATATATATATATATATATATATATATAATGCATTCATACCTTGGGAGCATGGAACCACTGTTGATGACGTTGAAACGAGGCACATAAACACGGCATTTGATGAAGCTTTATACTCTTTGCCGCTACGTCTTCAATCAAAAACACATCATAGGCTTGAAAGGAACACTTGAACACTATCCTATGATATAAACATTTTTGTCCGAAATTGAGCCAAAACTACATTAAGACTCAATTGGAGAATTATGTCCTTACAGTGTCAACCGACGAAATCAGTCTAGATGACATGGTCCAGATCATGAAAGATTTATTTTGACAGACTACTGATATTTGTAGTGTATCTAAGCTACTCGATGCTTTGAAATTACAAGGACGCCTAGTCCCTTCAATTCTGCATTTCCCTGCCGAAGGGGAGGAACTATACGAAGAGGTCATGGAAGTTGTGGAGTGCATTAACTTTGCATGGAAAGACAATATCATTGCCACCGGATGGGGGGATAATTTTGAAGATTCAGATGAAGAGCAAGATTCAGAAAATACTAGTTTGATAGCTAACATATGCGAGATGATATCATTCGAGGAGCTGCTAGGAGAAATCAACAAGGTGGTCGAACAACCCGATATCGATGAAGAAATATGATTTATGCTTTTCCCTCCTTCTGTGAACCACATGACCAGGTCAGGAAGACATTACCAAATCCCAAGTCTACAAACATCAGTGACCAATAAAGGAAAGGGTGCCGAGAATCTCCCTATGCCAGAAATGACCCTGGAAGAAAGTAAGGTCCTCGATCAACTGAAAAAAACCAAGCCAACATCAATTTATGGGGGCTTTTTATGTCTTCCCAACTGCACCAAAATACCCTAATTAAGCTACTCACACCCACAGTTCCTCCCTCAGCCATTCCAGAAGAAGCGGTCAACCTAGTCGGATCCTTGACCTCTACTCGAATGTTCTCCTTTTCTAAAGAAGAAATTCCCAAGACTGGTCCCAACCACAATCATGCCCTCAACATCTATGTCGAAGTCATGGGGAAAACTGTCCCACTCTCTCTTGTCGATAATGGATCAGCTCTTAATGTTTGCCCATTGAGAACTCTAATTTACTTGGGATTGAAAGTGAGCAACCTCACTCCCACCTCTGTTTCCGTACATGCCTACGACAAGACCCGTCGAGAAGTAATGGGATCTATCAAGCTTGCAATAGGGGATAGACCTATGAATCCTGTTATTGAATTCCAAGTCATTGATATCCCAGTCTGTTTCAATCTACTGCTTGGACGACCGTGGCTTCATAGCATCAAAGGGGGGTCTTCTTCCCTCTTTTAAAAAATAAAGTTCTTCGCCAATGGGCAGGTCATCACCATCTTGGGCGAAGGAGACAACACCGAGAATGCCAGCACTAGTAATCCAGTACTTGAAATATAACACGAGATAAATGATATGTTGCTATAAGAATTCCAAGTTGAACCACTCCTACTCCCACCAGGGGATGATTTTAAAGACAGGGTTTGTCCGGAATATGACCCCCATGAGAATGTCAATGTAATCCACATGTTCAAAAACATGCACTTCATGCCCGGACTGGGGCTAGGGAAAAGATAACAAGGGATAATTGAACCCATTGTGTTGAAGTAGGCCTTTCCTCCCTATAGCTTGGGCTATCAACCGTCAGAAGAAGAACTCAGATTGATCCGTCAGCCTCGACTGAAGAGGAGGATAAAATGCGCCAGAACTGTCCACGAAGATTCCCTAGATGGAAGATTCATCAAAGAGGGTGAAGATTTTCCCCTCCACGATTTCCCTGAACCTTGGTATGACCATGTAGATAAAAGGATGAAACCAGGAATGGAGATCTTCTTTCAAGACAACTACCCATGGGACGGGAGTTTCGAGCACCATGTACAACCACTCACTAAAGAGACCATAGCTGATACCGGGGATTCTAAGGGAAGTAACTCCGAGGATTCATTCAATTTATAAACACTAGGGCTGATACTCTACATGATCCACTCAGGGGTCACATCGTCGAATCCATCCTGCCTCATCAAAGATGCTGATGCACCCCTTCTCAATTGACATGTTGCACCTTTGTCACCTGCTAATGTTCAACCTAACCCCGATGTTTTCCCCCTTTCCCCTTTAGTTGTTTCCCCCCACTCTGATATAATCGAGACCTCCTTTGATGAGGTTCTTAATGTTATTTTTCCTATCAATGAAATAAATGAAGATTTTGAGTATCTTGTTGTGCCTTACATTAATTATCTTGATTCAAATCAAACTCTTGATGATGATGATTTTGCAAATAAATAATTCTTAACTGATCTAAATAAGGTTAATAACAAACAACATAACCGCGTTCAAGTTAATGAAGATGAAACCATTGTTATTAATCTCAGTTCTAGTAGCCAACTGCGCGAGATTAGGATAGGGGTCACCCTTAATGAGCATGAGTGCACGTAACTCGAGGTATTACTAAAGAAATTTATGGATGTCTTTGCATGGTCCTACAACGACATGCCAGGTATCGACCCTAAGATAGCTCAACACGTGATTCCAACTCTCCCCGAATACAAATCGGTCAAACAGAAACTGCGAAAGCTCCGGACCGAATGGTCACTCAAAGTTAAAGAAGAAATAGTCAAACAACTGAACATGGGCTTTATTCAGGTGATCAAATATACCACATAGTTAGCCAATATAGTACCCATGCCGAAATCAGGAGGGAAGGTTCGCATGTATGTCGACTACTGAGACTTGAATAAGGCCTCTCCGAAGGATGATTACCCACTACCCAACATCGACATGATTGTGGACAATACGTACAGTCACGCTCTCAAGTCATTCGTTGACGATTTTATCAGATATTATCAGATTAAAATGCACCCAGATCACCAAGAGAAAATCGCATTCATCACCCCTTGGGGAACCTTTTGTTACATTGTCATGTCATTTGCTCTAAAAAATGCAGGGGCTACCTACCAGAGGGATGCCCCAACCATTCTGCATGATCTGATACATAAGGAAGTCGAGGTTTATGTAGATGATATGATTATCAAGTCCAAGACTAGGGAAGGTCATGTTCCCGCTCTCCGAAAGTTCTTCGAATGACTGCGACAGTACCAGATGTAGTTTAACCCATAGAAATGTGTCTTCGGCGTTATTAAAGGAAAACTCTTAGGATTCGTGGTTAGTGAGAATGGGATAGAAGCAGATCCTGCCAAGCTAAAAGCCATACTTGAGATGCCACCACCTCGAACAGAGAAGGAAGTCCAAGGGTTCCTTGGGAAATTACAGTACGTCAGCCGATTCATCAACCAATTGACTTCCATATGTGAACCCATCTTCAAACTCCTATGAAAAGATTCAACTAAAGTCTAGAACGAAGCTTGTCAAGAAGCCTTTGACTGAATCAAGCAATACCTAACCCAACCTCTGGTGCTCATGTCACCACAACCTGATCTTCCCTTACTCCTATACCTAACCGTAACTGATATTGCAGTTGGGGCTTTGCTAACTCAATACCTTGAAGAAACCCACAAAGAGAGAGTCATATACTATGCCAGTCAAAAGTTGGCCAATTATGAAGTTAACTACACCGCCTTGGAAAAAGCATGTGCCGCCCTTGTCTGGATTACCCAAAAATTGTGGCACTACATGCTCGCCTTCCTCATCAAGCTTGTATCCTGAATGGATCCCATCAAGTACCTACTCGAGAAGCCCTCCCTATCCAGTCGAATGGCTTGTTAGTTGATGCTCATAGCTGAATTTAATTTTACCTGTGTCACACAGAAAGCCATGAAAGGAAGAGCCATCTCTGACTACCTTGCTGACTACCCTGCGGAAGAGGTCAATGTCTGAATTTTTGAGTTCCCTGATGAGAAAATTCTTTATGCCTCCCAAGAAGACCTTCGATTGCAAATGTTTTTTTATGGCGCTGCCAATAAAAAGGGTATAGCATTAGGATACTCCTAATTTCCCCTGACGACTCTCACACGCCCATTGCCATCAAGTTTGATTTTCCTTGCACCAACAACATGACTGAATACGAGTCATGCACGGTAGGCCTCAAAGTTTCCCTCAAGAAAGGAATTCGATACCTCGATGTCTACATGGATTCAGCCCTCATCATCGGTCAAGTACTTAGAAAATGGAAAGTCAATGATGAGAAACTCTTACACTTCCATGCACACCCAGAAGAGCTAGCCTCCCATTTCTAAGAAATTACCTTTCACTACATGCCACGAGCAAAGAATAACCTAGCCGACGCCCTTGATACCTTAGCCTCCATGATTGGCATTCCCGAAGGAATAACCATGGCCCCTTTCCTTGTCCAAAAATAAGACAAACCAACCCACCGCTACCACATGGAGCTTGGCACGGAGGAAGATCTCGAGATAGTCGACTGCTGGTACTATGATATTTAGCGCCTCCTCAAACATAGTAGGTATACCCAAGGATCTGACAAGAAAGATAGAGCAACTCTCCGTAAAATGGTTGCCCAGTACATTGTCTGTGATAAAGCAGTGTTTAAGAGAAACTTCGATGGAACCCATTTGCACTGCATCGCAGGGGCTGACATTGAAGAAATAATGCAGAAAATCCACAGTGGGGAATGCAGACCCCACATGAATGGCCATATGCTAACCAAGAAGATCATCCGACAGGGTTACTACTGGATTACCATGGTTCAAGATTGCACAGCCTACATTTGAAGATACCTCAAATGCCAACAGTTTTCCAACCTACAATAATTGCCTCCGCGAGAATTATACAACATGAATTATCCTTGGTCATTCCCCACATAGGGCATTGACATCATATGGAAAGTTACACCGAAAGCATACAACGGGCATGAGTTCATCCTATTCGCCATTGACTACTTCACCAAATGGGTCGAAGCCGAGTCATACGCAGTTCTAAATGGCAAGAAAGTGGCCAAGTTCATCAATAAAAATACCATTTGCCGATATGGGGTCCCGTACGAGCTGGTATCAGACACCGGGTTACACTTCGAAGCAGAAGTTACAGAAGTGGTCGACGAGTATGGAATTCAGAGACCTATACCGATCTCGAACCAACGGAGCAGTCGAAGCAGCCAATAAGAACCTCAAAGCCATTATCAGTAAGATGACCGAGAGTTATCGAGATTGGGCCGACAGGATCCCTTACGCTTTCTGGGGCTATCGCACTTTAGTTTGAACCTCTACTGGGGCTAACCCTTACTCCCTAGTCTACGGCATGGAAGTAGTCCTACCCGTGGAGCTGGAGATCCCTTCGTTGCGCGTCATGCTAGAAAGCAATATCAGCGAGGAAGACTGGCAGCAAAGCCATCTTGACGAGTTTTCCCTCTTGGACGAAAGAAGGCTGAGAGCTCTATATCACATACAAGGGAACCATCACCGTATAGCGCGATCATTCAATAAGAGAGTCAAGGACCGTGGTGTTCGAGAAAGGGACTTAGCCCTCAAAGAATAGTAGAGCCCATCTGGGACTCCAGAGGGAAATTCAAGCCCAATTAGAGCGGACCATACATCGTGAAGAAGATCCTGTCAGGCGGCGTCGTTGTGCTCACCAACCTTGATGGAGAAGAAATGGCGCGTCTAGTCAACCTAGACCGTCTCAAGAAATTCTATCCATAGTCTGAAATCATGACGAGCTACGACTCTTCTCATTTCCCTTCTATTCTAAAAAAAATCTTCATTTCCCCCTAATCAGAACTACGTGGGGCTTGATCCTCTAAAAACCTTTTTGCTTTCAAAAAATGAATTTCAAAAAAAATTCAAAACCCTCAGAGGTACGTAGGCATCTCATCTGTTTACATGAGCACGGACCCCTTCTTTTTCACAAAATGTTATTCTTTTCTTATCCCCGAGAACGACAGTTCATTTTTACATATACATGAACAAAAGGATTATGTATGCCTTAGCGATTGGTATAAATAATTCAAAATGCAAAAGTCATCGAGAGACGCAACTAGATTATCAAAAACTCTTTTATTTCATTATTCGAAATTACAGTACGATTAAATTTGCATAGGGAGTCAAACGGCTTCCCTTGTCAAGCCTACTCCTACCTTCCTAAAACCAAAATAAAAAAAAGCTCCAACCTCAAATTATTTCCAAGCACGGAAATAAATACCATACGAAAAGCTTCATAAAATCCTACCCACTGATGCCATAGGAACCAGCTCCATAATCACCCGCGTCCTAGGGTCCCTAAACCTCCCCTGCCTGAATGGAGTGGCGCAGACGCTCCACAGAGTGATAAGCCCGGACTAGCTTGGGGAAAATCACAACGCCTCCCTCCATGGTGTCAGATATGACAAACCACCTTTGCCCAGTCTCCACAACCAGCATCTTGGCCACTACCTTCTTCCACAACCACTTCATGTAGTCCCCGAAAACGTACCAGACTCTACCCACAGATTGAGAAGGACGGGTCGACGGGCGACGATTATCCCACAGAGATCCAAGATGCGCACATACGCTATGTCAGGTCCTCCACAGGAAAGAAGTTCAGTGTCCGTAGTGGCACAATTTGTTCCCAACCAAATTGGCGCAGCAGCCGCCAGGGAAAGTAGAAAGAGGTCTGCCTGAGGCCAACCAACCGGACATATTGGTACTCCCCGAGTTCCAGAATGGGCAGCAGCTCTCCCCACCAAGGCACAGACCAGCGCAAGCCGCAAGCCCCATGCTTTACGAACTAGTTCTCCCAACCCTCAATGTCTAGACCTACGCTAATAAAATAACGCGAGAAAAAATTTGGCACCGCCAGCAAAGGATAATCCAGTGGGACCGCCATACGTAACCGCTCTGACAGCCACATGAACAATATTACAGTATTACGAAACCTCATTCTCTTCTCTCTCTTTTCTCTTTCTTCTCTACACTTCTCTCTTCTCTCTCTGGTTCAAACTTCATTTATCTCTCTCACTCACTCACACATACACACGTGCGCGCGCGCGTGAACACATGCATACAAAAAAAATCCTCTCGTGGTAGATCGGGGTTGCGGTTGGGGGGGGGGGGGTGAACCTTTTTTTTCATGGAATTTTTTTTTATCTTCAGAAAACCACTTTTTTATTCATGAGACCCATTTTTTATTGCTGAAAATCATTTTTTTGCTGAAAATTATTTTCTTATTAATAGAAATCATTTTTTTTGCTGAAAATAATTTTTTTTTTGTTGGAAACCATTTTTTATTGCTGAAAACTATTTTTATTTGCTGAAAATAATTTTTATCATGGGAAACCCATTTTTTTATTTATCGAAACCATTTTCTGTTTGTTAAAAATAGTTTTTTAATAACTAGAAATCATTTTTTTATTGCTGAAATTATTTTTTATTTGCTTAAAATTATTTTTTATTTGCTTAAATTATTTTTTAATCCTGGAAACTATTTTTATTTGCTGGAAATAATTTTTTATCATTGGAAATTCATTTTTTATTTATGGAAACCATTTTAAATATATTTTTTGAATTATTTTCTTTTTAGAATTTTGCATTCTAGAAATCATATTTTATATGCTAAAAATAATTTACATTGATGAAAATCAATATTTTATTGTTGGAAATAATTTCTATTTGGTGGGAAACAATTTTTCAGTAATTATGTTTTAGAATTTTGCAGATTTTAAGTATTTTTTGGTATTTTTCACTATTTTTAAATATATATTCGTATTTTCCAAATATTTAAAAAAATTATAAGTTTTTCCACTTTTTTTTTTAATTTTTTTAATTTGTTTTTTGATATTTTCTTAATTTTTAAATGTTTTTACTGTTATTTTAAGGATTTTTATCAAAAACAATTAAGGTCCATTTGGTAGCGTTATTTACGAATGGAGAATGACAAATAAGCTGGCAAATAGACATTTTGGTCCGTTTAATTGCATAATTTGCAATGGCAAAATTTTTCATGAGTACTCATATTTTACCATCATTTGTCCACTTTTTGTGGACAAATTTTGCTTATCTATTTGTTTGAGAAAAAATTCCCAACAAATTTACCAATTTTGAATGAATATTTTTTCTCCATTTTTTATGTTATTCTCAAATGTTTTCTAATGTTTTAATAATTATCTTATAAAACTATTCTAAATAATTTGAGAAAAAATGTTAAAATATTTTAATAAACTGTTTTCAAAAATTATTTTCTAAATTGTTTTAAAAAACTATTTTAAATATTTCAAAAATACCTTTTTAAAACCAGTTTTAAAAAATTGTATTAAAACTGTTTTTAAAAATTATCTAAAGACTATTTTAAAAACTGTATTTAAATGATGTTTAAAAACTATTTTTAGACAACTGTTTCTAAAATTTTGCTTTTAAAACACTGTATGAAACACTTAGATACTATTTTAAAATTGCTTTATTTTTTTCGTAACCGTTAAAATTATTCAAATGTATTAATTTACTTTCTTGGTAAAATAAAATCTATTTATTTTAGTCAAATATATTTTATGTTAGTCAATTTTTTATTTGTTTTTGAAATAATTATTTTACTTTTTGACTCACTGGATTGACTCTAATTTTTTATTCATTAGGTTATTTGATAGTCCAAAGTGGAAAAACCTAAAATTTGTCTATCAAAATTTTTACATGGCAACTTTTGCCATAAAAAATTTTGCCCACTTTGCAACCAAACGTAGCCTTAGATCTGAACAAAAATACCCTTACCTAAGGTCATGTGCGACGCACATTTGTGTCAAAAGTTAACGGAATTGAACTACAGGAGGTGACTTGAAACATTTTTCAAAGTTACGAAAGTTATTTGAAAATAGTGAAAGAAGTGGAGGTAAAAGTGTAACTAGGGGTAAAAATGGTGGACTTGTATAGTTAACCAACTATAGATAGGTTTCTCGAGCTTCTTTTCTAACGTGGCAGGCAGAATCTTTTAACGGGATGTACAAGACCCTTCACAGTTTGGCATAAATACAAGACAAAAATACACGTTGTTACTCTTCAATCTCCCAGAGCTTTGAAGTGCCTAGCAGGGTCGGCTCTAGGCATAGGCGAGTTAGGCCGCAGCCTAGGGCTCCTTCCAGAAAAAAAAATTAGGTATAAAAAAAATTGGTTATAAAAAAAATAGTTGTAAAAACAAGGCGTCCCAAAAAAAATTAGTTATGAAAAAAATTAGAGTAATCACTTAAAAAAGGCCTACCAAAAATAAAATTTGTTTTATTTAAAATAAACACACACACTAAGCCCAACAACATAATAACCCACACACACTAAAAAATAAACACACACAATAAACCCACCAACCCAACCCAAACCCAACCCATTTACTTATTCATTTTCAACCCTAACACTCTCATTTCTCTCACCCACTTTCTCTCACTATCTTCTTCTCTTCTTCTCTCACTCACACTACTCTCTTTCTCTCTACTAACCAAAGCAAGAAATAACCATTACTTTCAAACCCTCCCCCCCCCCCCCCCCCCCTTTTTTTTCTTGAACTAACCTCATCAAAATAAGGATTAAAAATCTACGATTTCAATTTCTTCAATTTCAAAAAGTTATGGGTTATTTGGAGATTGGTTGGACCTTGTTTGTGTAAGTATATGTTATTCATTTACTTTGTTATATCCCACTATATAAATTTGTTTGTATTACTACTAATATTTGTGTTTTTGTGTGTTTTTTTTTGTAAATTTCAATTTGTTAATTGAGCATTTACAAATTAAAATTTGAGATTGCTCTCAAATTGACACTCAAATCAAATTCTATTGTTACCCTTTAACATTTTTCTTTAATATGGGTTGTCAATATTATTGAAAATCTTGTGATTGTGTGATTAATTTTTATTTTTGCAAATTACACTTATTGTTGTGTTTTGTGAATATATCTACTAGCAAATTACATTTGTTATGTTGTGTGAATGCCTATAGATATTGCTAAAGAAGAGAAAATTTAACCCCTATTTCGTGAAAAACATAATATTTATAGAAAAAAACATTTTGATGAAAATTCTAGTAATGGGATTAGACATTTGTATATTAAAATTGATTTGATATATAAAAAATGGCTTTACATTTAAATTTGCAAGAAAAACACACTTTCTTTAATTTGATTTTTTTTATACAAAAGGGCCCCATTATGGTTTTTCGCCTAGGGCCCGAAAACTATAGAGGCTGCCCTGGTGCCTAGTGCTGATGAAAAAAAAGCTTACTGCGGTTTTAGGCAAATGAAGTACAACAATGTGCCTAGAGTATTGACTTTTGAATAAAATTTGCATATTAGACTGAGGCACACTTTAGGAGCGCCAAAAGATAAATGCCTAAGATAAGCATTCTAAGCGATCATACTTCAACATATACTGCCAGTGTGCGAGAGAAAATGAGGATCAATGAGAAGTAAATAATAATATCAGGGGAAAAAAGGAAAAAGATATACTACATCAAAAAACAATTTTCTCCGGCTGATAAATAATGAAGTCCCTTTTTCAGCAAACATCAATTTAAAAAAAAAAAAAAAAAGAGCGCTATATCAAAATTAATCAGAAAAAAACTAAAAGGGACTTCAGCTACTTCAACCAGTGGGTTAATTGCTCCGCCCTATCGGCTCAGCTTACGCTTCTTTGCCTCTTTTCTCAGCCTTTCCCTCCTCTCTTCTTCTTCAATCTTACGAAGTTCTTCATCATCTTCCTTCCTCGCAATTAATGCACTGAACCACGAGCAAACTTCTTTATGAATGGAATTTGAATGTTAAACAAATAATTTTTAAGCAACATAAATGGCCACGTATTAAATATATTGGAACGTCGGTATATGATTAATTAGATTAACCAGTTTCAATTAATTGTTAGCCAGTAAAAAGTCTCCAAAGGAATAAAAGCACATTTACAATCAAGGATCGGTTTGGAATGTGTGATTTTTCTACAAGTGGTCCTCGCTATAGGCACTCGTAGGAAAATGTGCAAAAAATTTCAAATGTATTGTTGATTGTGGATCGTTGAAAATTGATTAGCGATGGGTTTTTTTGGGGGGTGAAAACATGAAGGACCATTTGAAGTGAGAGGAACTCTGTTGGAGCATTTCGCTGACAAAATCATGCCCCAGTAACAAAATAAGATTCACACCTTAATGACATTGAAACAATTAAAAAGACATTCTCATAAGAAATAATTCCATAGGGCTAAATTCTTCTATCTTATTATAAATTTTTTCACAAAGAAATTTCTATACATGATACCAATTGCCCACAATAAATTGTACACTTGACGAGGGATAAAATAGCTGACGTAACTGCTATGTGGGTCTTCAGAATGTAAGGTTTTTTACAAAAGAACATAATTGAATACTACTCCCGATCTCATAATTAGATCTCAATTCTTAATCAAACTAACGGGTCACAACCTAGGGAGGAAAGAATCATTAATTTAAATTTTGAATTTCATATTAAGATTCAACTAATTGGCTTAATTAGTATTAGCCACTATAGACTCTTCATCTCCTCATGTATTCAGATTACATTATGAGGAATTTCAATCAATAAGTTTTGAAAGTCTCATAGAACCCTAATGGATTGTTTCTGTCAAAGTTTAAACACTTTCATGCATACATCAGAAACTTCTGAAGAAAATTTCAAATTTGATTTAGCCAGAACGCAAAATGAAAACTTTCGTAAGCATTTTAAGGAAGTTCATATGGTCAGCTCCAGCAAATGAACAAGAAAGCATGTATAGCCCAAAAATGGAAAAACTCGTGGAATTTCATAAAATTACTAACCTGCGTTTCTCTTCCTTCAAAATATCATCAAAATTAGCCTCCATATCACTATCATCATCGTCGTCACGATACTTGTGGGGATTATACCTGAAAAGAAGTTCACAACTTGGCTTATCAAACAGAACTGGGAATGTCAATATCTAATCAGTACCGCACCAATATATAAAAGTCATTCATCCAGGAACAAGAGTCTCCAAATAAAGAATCATTATACTAGTGACCGAAATATACTGATGATATAGCTGTATTAGAGTAAAAGCTCCAATAATTAAACATGTGGTGGTACTTAATAAAAGAACGAAAGAAAACTAGCAGTGGGCAATCACATATATATTAAATAAAAAAAAAACTACCCTATGAAGCGCACAAACACTTCTGAGAAGGCGACGTTGTCCATGTTGGACACGTATCAGACAAAGATACTCTAGAACACGTGTCCAACGCTACTTTTTCCGTGCCCATATTTTGAATATAAAACATGTCCGACACTTATTTGTTCGTGTGCATCGCGTGTTTGTACTTAACATATAAGTACATAACACTATAAATTAAAGTGGTGGCATCATTTTAGGCATCATCCTTTAATGAATATGTTCCAATTGCACTCCACGGCTCTCCCTGGCTGTAATGGCACTAGAACAGGTTATTCACGAAAGTAGTTGTTTCAAAAAAAAAAACTTCATTTTAGTTGTCTGCTTTAATGTTTTAAATCATTTTATTTAATATGTATTCAAACATCTTTTTTTTATTTTCTTTCCATGTTCTTATAAAATTCTCTATATGAATTTATAAAACAAAAATACAAATTTGTTTATCTACATGTCACCGCGTGTGTCGTGTCCTATTTTTTCAGATTTTCTGTGTCAGCGTGTCCGTGTCATGTCATACACAACACGTGTGTCCGTGATTCTTAGCCCCTACCCAAACACCATAACTATTTTTAAAAAAAAGTTTAATTTCATTACAATGCCAACTTTTCAAAATGCTGGCAAAGGAAAATAGTAATCACAAAATGAAGTTGTGCCATTTTATCATCTAAAAACTTATGGAGGTAAAAGTGGCTCTGGCACAACTTCCCCCTCCTGTTTAGCTCGCATGGGGGAGTCCAATGGACTCGTTCGTGAGGATATTCAGGGTTATCAAAAAATAAAAAAATAAAAACTTACGGAGGTAAAAGAGACAAGGTGTGCTGTACAGATTGTCCATGTTTACCCCTTAGTGACACAGCATTCGGTTTAGCTCCACAACCACAAATACCTCCCCAGTTATTATGAACTTCAACCCAAACCACCCGACTATAACTCGAGTCAAAATAAAAATGTGATGTAAATAACAAAACACCAACAAACCAATATGCGCATTTCCCGACTAATTTTCAAATTAATAATTAAAATCTCATGGTCATCAATTTAGAGTGGTTCAAAGGTCAGGTTCAAGTCAACTCAGTATCCTCCGAGTTGACTCAGTCTCGGTAGTAGGATTTCTTACGATACACAATACAGAATTATAATAAAAGGGTCAATCATAAGCACTGACATGACGCAATGACGTTGCACGAGTTGAAGAATGGACGATTCCAACTCAAATGGTTCTGAACTCCACGGATCAGTTGCATTGTCCGATATACCGACCACAAGTACAAGTCAAACAGGAAACTCATCCCTATTCAGTGAGTCATGCTGAGACTCAACAAGTTTAAGCAAATCAACCAAAAAGAATCCACAAATCTTTAACCTTAAAGCTATTCCAGAACAATTCATGACGCATAGCCGCATACAAGCCATTTACAACCCCATTGACCACCTCCGTGTAACACCCATCTTGATCTCGGGAAGCAGTGTAACATCATAATCTGGAGTTTTGAAGCTTGATTAACTCCTCCCCCAAGCTTGGTTATCTCTATCTCTAACGATCAGTGGATTGCGCCATCTAGATTCTCCAAAGAAGTCGTGTCCAGCAAGACACAAACTTCCTCTCTTCCGAACCAATTAATTTGATTGACTAGTACTAGTTTTATGACATTTTTATAACATTGACTCTCTTTACGTTTTTATTAAAGCACTACTCTGCGTAGTGTAATGTCTCTCAATTTATATATTAGTTTTCATACAACAGTTTACCACAATTCGTTAATTTATTATCTATTTAACTCCTTAGTACAGAATTCAAAAGACATCTTTTTAGACTATTATTATTTATTATAAATACGAAAAAATTTGACCAAATATAATTATATTTATTTGTGATATTAGGTTTATTTTATATACTTGTAAAAAGGTTAAAATCAATTGTATAGCACATCCATGCTACATAAGTTGTAACTTCAAGAATTTTGAGTAACAAGATTTTTTGGTCACTTATTATTGAACAATTATGAAATATAGCAACCATTTATACTCAATGTTTAACAAGGCCAAAGAGGCGTACGCCTCGAGGCGCTGAAAAAAAGTCTCGAGGCTTAAGCCTCAGTACTGTTCAGTGAGGCTTACGCCTTTTGTGTGCATTACGCCTCAAGGCGGTGAGGCGTTCGCCTCTTGACCTAGTCCATTTCGAGCCTCCCTTCTCCTATTCCAGCCTTCGGTTCTTCAATTCCGACCTTCAGTTCTTCATTTCCGGCCTTCGTTCTCCATTTCCAGCATTCATTCGTAGAAGGTAACCATTTCCGGCCTTCCTTCTCCTATTTCGGCCTTCGGTCCTTCAATTCCGGCCTTCCTTCTCCATTTCTGGCCTTTGTTTCACCATTTCCTGGTTTCGTTCTCCGTTTCCGGCCTTCGTTTGTAGAAGGTAACCATACGAAACCTGTTTTAGTTTAGTCAATGTTAAAGTTTAGTCGGTCTTTGTTTTTTTTAAAGCATACGAAACTTGTTTTTTTTTTAACCATAGGAAACTTGTTTTTTTTATTCGGTGTTTTTTTTAGTTTAGTCGGTGTTTGTTTTAAACCATACGAAACTTGTTTTTTTTTTGTAAAACCTTGATTTTATTCAGTGTTTGTAAAATATTCAGTGTTTGTAAAAAACAAAAATATTCAGTGTTTGTACAAAAATTCTTTAACTAAACTGAATATATTTTAAGAAACTAATATATTTTAAAGGTTGCTGTTTTTTTTAATAAACTTAGGTTGATATGTTTTATTATTTTTTTAATAAAGTTGCTGTTTTTTTAGAAATTATGCACTTTTAAGACTTAAAATAATTTTGGTTAAGAATATAGGACAACAAGCATTTCGTTTCCATTTTTAGTCCCTATTTTCAAATTAAAGGCCTAAATTTACAAAGCCACTGTTATTTAATCTTAGCTTGAAAATCAATGTTTTTTTAATAAATTTTCTTGTTAAGTTGCAATAATTAATTTATTGCCATATTATAAAATAACCAATATATGGATGAAACTAAAAAAATGATTTTGCCAATATGATTTTGCATTGATTAATTTATTGTCATATTGTAAAATAACCAATATGTTAAAATCAATTTACTTTTTTTTTAAAGTTATCTCCGCTGAACAAAAAAATGTCAAACTATGTGAGAAAATCCTCAAAGATGTTTTTTTAGTTTTATTTTATATTTCTTTGTTTTATTATTTTTATGGTTTATTAGTATTTTTTTAATATTATTTTGCTCTTTTTTTTTTCAATGAGGCTTACGCCTCGCCTCGCCTTTCGCCTTTTTAAACATTGTTTATACTCGAACTGGATGATAACCCACATGGTATCTTCATTAAGCAACTCCTTCTAATGGAAAAAGAGGGGAAAGCAGTGCCAGAAAGATCCAAACAAACCTACAGCTAATCAAGCCACAAATGTGCCAAATAGTTCCAGACAACACTATGCTTGCCAAAACTGTTGCAGGTAACTCCATAATTAGAAAATACGAAAGAAAGAATCGACATAAAGAGGGGATGAAAGGTCAAAATTACCCAAACATGTTCCTAATCATACTGATGGCTCTTCCACCATCATCGTCCTCATCATCGTCCGAATATTGTCTTACAGGTCTTTTCTTAGGGCGATTTTCTTGCAAAGGAGCGCGAGCAGAATTTTTTACTAGTGGTGGCTTTATCTGTCAATACACCATGCAAACACCAAAAAGTAGTTAACACGCAGTCTTTCACAACATATACAGATATGTGCGACAGAGAAACACGATCAATATATCTTTTCAGTAGGATGGGGAGACAGACAAATTAGGCAAATTTACATTTCATCTATAATTCTATACTATATAGTAAGCGAGATGAAGGGGGTCTGGTATTCGCATAAAACATTTAGAATACCCTCATCTAACTACTAATAAATTTAAAACCAAGGGTGTGATTAAAAAGTTAAAAAATGATTAAAAATATAGATAATTTTTATGAAGAGTTATTAAATGAATGGAAAAAGGTGGGAGTGGTTTGGTCTTACTTTTGGAGTTCCCATGGAAAAGAATTCTTTGGGGAGTGGATAAGAAATGTTTCCACAGAACACGATAAAACTATTGAGCACTTTTATTATTTCTAACTACTGTTTTCATAGAATGTAATTGAAATTAAGTACCACAAAAATGAAAAATGAACTAAAATAAGTATTTTCCATGAAAAGGTAATCAACTCAATCAAACATATCCTTAACTGACATTATAAATTTATATATTACCTATATTACATACCTAATTTATTAATTATGACAAAAAATATGAAATTTAATTTTTTTATCAACGATTCACAAGAACGAACATTGCATTTACATGTTGCAATAACATGGTTTTTTATATTGCACATGAAACGATTATGCCACGACTTCTAGTTTACAGAAAAGCTATAGAAGTGATCCCACATGTATAAAGTGAATAGAATTGGACCTGAGGTTTGGATGATGACACCAGTTGTTTTGACATCATCTTTCCCTTGCTAGATTCTTGTGATTCCTTTTTCTGACCCAAGTGTTGCTTTGGAACAGATGACTGCGATTTCGAAGATAGTGGTTTCTGGGAACCATGCATAGAACCCTTCGCCCCTGGTACAATGACCTTCTTTTCTTGGGTACTGGTAATAGTCTTTGGAGGCAAGCCTTTTGGGCCCGGAGGCCGTCCACTCCCACTCCCATTACTGCTACCAAGCTGTTTTCTAGAGTCTGCTGAAGCCAAATTTGGCTTACGGGCAGAAGCAAATTTCTGGGGGGGCGCTTTAGGTTGCATTTGGCTACTAGTGGATCCAGGTTTCCTTTCATGACGACCATTGACAACTCTACCGTTATTGCCCGTTAACTGTTTGCTCTTTGGTGGCACTTGAGCAGATTGCACCTCTTCAAGATTACCAAAAACCTGTATAAGTTTTCTCAATAAAAAATACTATGCTTTGGGCCTTAAGATTAACAATTAGCAAGTTACGGTTACACTAAAGGAGCAACACACCAGCACGTGGATGGGAGACATTTCGAGGTGGAGGATCTTTTGTGGGAGCTGGAAGCTCTGCATCATCCGATAATAGAAATGAGTAATCCCTCGTATTCTTGAGCATCTGAACTTTTGTTTTGGATTTTAACTGGAAAATAACACAATATATACATCAGGAATATTAAATTTACAAAGAAAATCAACAAAATGTTGCAGCAACAAATGTATTACCCCATTTGCAACTTTAGGGGGGTGGTCATTCGATCGAGGCTTGGGGGCTGAATGAGTTGATGAGTGAGTTGAAGTCAACCCCTTAGTGTTCTGCAGGAATAAAACAAGGGTTTTATATGGTTAAAGTTACCGAGATTATCACTTCGAAACAATATTCAAAAGGATGTCTCAGCTCACAACCTTAGTTAAGACTAAGGTCAGCTTTAGAGCATGCACACTTCAATGTAATCAAATAGTTTTGATACGTACTCCATTGTTGGATGTAGAAACCTTTGCTGCTAAATGCGGGTTCTCTAATAGAGACTTGCTTTCCTGAATTACTCTCTGAGCAATAACTGGCTGTGATGGTCCAAAGAAGGATCCGTAACTGTTGAACATCAAATCATCGATAGTAAGAATGAGATCATCATATGGCAACAAATTTCAGAATTAAGGTATTTCATAGTTAGCTGTAAGAATCACAAATCTACAAATCAAGAATACATTAAGAAAAATTGATTTCACCATCATGAAGAACAAGAAATATAACATGAAAAATTGATTTCTCTCAACACTATAGCACAATATATAGAAAAATGAGAGAGAGAGAGAGAGAGAGAGAGAATGAAATTTCTAAATTTTAATTCAATGCCAGTATATGTCCAATTAAACAATTGTAATACAGAACAGTATGTGAAGTATTTTAACAATGCACTACCATAAAATCTTAGATTGTCAATATTTAGAAACATAAGTGAAGATAACTCTGTTGCACGCAAAAATCATCTAGCTTGTAAGATTGTACCCTAAGCTAGGTAAATGAGAAATTCACTCACTTATCATAGGGCATTTTATTCTTCTCTCGGGCGTTGGTGTTAGCAGAACCAGACTCCTTCTTCATCTGCTTTCTAATAGATTCTTTTAATCTTTGCCTCAATTCAAGGTATTCCAACTCCTCCTGTGTTGGCTGTCGAACTTCTTCCTCATCTTCTTCCTCTTCGCCTTCTTCACCTTCCTCTTCATATTCTTCTTCATACTCATCCAAATCTTCATATTCCTACATAAGCACATTTTAATTGAACAAAGACTCGTAACAAAAAAAATGGATGAATGAACATAAAGTGCATTTTTTGCTTACATCTCTATCATATCCCCTCATAGCTGAATCTTCAAAAAATTGCTCGAATAACTGTTTCTAACCAAAAACAAAGGAGAATAAAATTCAGTAAAAATATCATTAGAGAAAACTCAGTATTAGGAACAAATTTTAATGAAATTAAGACGTTTGAAACGAACAAAAAAGATCAACAAGTTTCTCTTGGATTAAACCACGTAGGGAGCCAATATGAATCAAAGTAACCTGGTTCAATAATCTAATCGCAGAGCCAAACCGAAAATCAAATCCTTAACCAACACGGAAAGTACAAAATAATCAAAAAAGTCATGTTTTTTTAATAAACACAAAGCGAAACCCTAGTATTCCGAAATTAACAGATCAGTGAATAAATCCTTGTGTGACGATTCGTAGATGCTTTAACCAAATCAATCGGAATGAAAATCACAACAAAAAAAAAAACGAATTTGAAAGCGAAAGCATGGTTATTACCTGATTTGATGTGGAAAGTGAAGGAATAAGGCGATTTTGGAGCAAGAAAAAGGGGATCGAATGTGGGAGTGAGAGATTTGAGACGAATGGTGTGGTGGAAAATATAGGGCAAGTGATAATCGACCGGATTTGGGATCGTAGTTACGAGACGGGGTGGGGATAAAGGCAACGACCCACAAACATATGGGATACTTGCTAATGTGCGCTGGGGTACAGATAAGATAAGTCCGACTCGCCTTCGCTTTTGTTTTTTCCAACTCACCACCCCTGCGGACACTTGTCCGTCCATTTAACTCTCACTGTATCTTTATTCGACACAGTTTAGATAGTTGCCATTAATTTTATTTTTCATCTTTTTCACTTTAATTAATAAGTTCATTATCTCTATCTCTATCTCTACTACTTAATCTCTACTATTTAAAAGGAGGGAAGTTCCTCTTCAAATCTCAAAATAATAAACTACTCTCATTAAATTAACATTTCATATCATACCCTTAATATTAGTCTCACATATTCATTAAATTAAAATTATTCCATGAATCTTAACTTGATACGTTCTCTCTCCAAATACATTCATCTAACAAAATGTAATACCCCGTAATTTTATTGATTTTATTTAAGGGATTAATTGAATTAAATGAGAATTAATTGGGAATTAATTCGGGATATAAATACTAGCGAGATGTGAGTTGGTACTTGATTATGATGTTAAAATTTAATATTTCTGAGTATGTATGGTAATACATGAGTATTGAAAATATTAAAGTTGTCGCGAGATTGAGATACGATAATTTGAAAATTTAGTTGGGACGCGCGTGTCAGTCGTGTCAGGAATGAAATTATTTAAATTAAAAAGTGAATTATATTTTTATCAACCGAATGGTCATTTTGAGTGCGCCAACGTGTCCGGAAGGGTCGAAATAGTCAGAATACACTAGCCGGGGGTTTAGTTTGGGTCCCGAGGCATTTTTAGGCCAAACCGGCTACCTAGAGGGGTATTTTGGTAATTTTAAAAATTAGGGAATTAAAACCCACGAAAATTAGAGTTAATATTTATTATATTAAAGGGGCCACTAAGGCCATTACCAGCCAAAAAGCTTTAGAAGTGGGCTACGGGAGTTAGAGAGGAGTTACCTTAGGGTTCCAAACCAAAAACACTCGCCACCATCAAATTGGAAAGGATTTGTGACCCGATAAAGGAAAGAATCAACCCCGAATCATCGACAACACATCTGAAGAACAAATCTGAGGCAAGTGATTTGATATTTTTAAGTGCATTGAATATTTCTTCCATGTTTAGTGTAGAAACTATTTTGTCTTGAAAGTTTTGAGGAAAACTAATAAAATTGTTGGAGAAACTCTAAATTTGGGATAGGATTTGCATGTAGAATGACGATGGACGAATTTAGTATTCGAAGACTTAAATATGATGATTTAAAAACGGATTTATGATGAGTAATTGGGCACAATCAAATTATGGGTTCATGGGGTAATATTTGGGGATTTATGTTAATTACATGTAGATTTGGAGGATTTGACCCCAAAAATATGTTAAGAAACGACCTAAGAGGATTTAGAGAAGTTTAAGAACATTAAAATGCGATTGGGATGATCTTAGGGTGAATTTAGAGAAGAGAAAAATTGAGAAAAAACGAATTGGGAATTTTCTGGGCGCAAACTGTCATCTCGTTAGAAGACCTGCCCAGGTCGTTCGAACGACCTCGTTCGAACGAGACTTATAACGAGATGACAGTATCCCTTCTAACGAGTTGGTAGTTCGTTCGAAGACTTTCGTTCGAACGAGTTGACAGAATGGCCTTTTAGGCCTGATTTTATTTCAAATGTCCCGTAGACTTATTTAATGGAGTAATAACCTTCCCTTATTGACTAGTGGGTATATTTGGGAGATTGGAGTACGTTGAGGAGTAAAACTTATAATCTTTTAGTAAATCGAATGACCTTTATGAATTAGGAAACGAGTACCTAATTACGACGTGAGAAGAGTTGACAACTTTAATGTATATAATCGGGGACTTATAAGCGTATGATATTAAATGATGATACAAGAACGAGAAGTATACCTCTATTAATATATTGAGATATCTAAGATGTGCGAATGCTTAGTATATGTAGTTATCTGTGTATAACATACCTACCGTACTTGCTCATCTAATATTTGTGTGCCTACGGGGGGGATTTAGATTTGTACCTCGAGGACATAGGTCAGAGAAGGACTTATTGAGAAGTTAATAAGTCTGCTGATCATGGGAGCGTAGGTATGTGCGTGACCCATGTGATGTGAACTATGTTCGCCTCCATTATGTGTGATTGTTGTCATTTGAGAACGATTCCTGAGAGATTCGAAATGCGTGGTCCTAATGTACGTGATGTACCGGGATTGGATAGCAGAGTATGTGTGCACCGCAGCTTAGCCTCGGGGTGCTAGTATTGTATATTTATGATGAGAATAATATACTGTAAATTGAAATGCACTGTCATGTATTAATGTGAGTATAAATAATAGCAACGCTTTCGTAAAGATAAAAATGGAAATCCTCTAGTAAGTAGTATTACTAATATGGAAAACCGAGAATAAAGGTAAGACACTCTGTTTAAATGAAGATGCCGAAATTAAATCGTGAACCGTATAGTAATGTTAGATTTTATATTAGACTAGTTAAGTATGGTAATAACTAGAATGGGTACGGGTACGATAGGAGTGCACAATTAGTTGAGAGGTGAGGAACTCATGTGAGTGCACACACTATCATGTACTTTATATTCACTATTTAATGATATTAAACACTTGCTATATTTTAAACTGTTTTCACAATCGGGCTCTGACCCGTTTGTTTTCAAATATATTTTTCTTGTAAAAACCTTTTAGGTGCCCAGCCACAAGGACACCAAGCATAGGAGTTCCATTCAGGTGACGTACTGTAGCTGTTGTGGAAGTTGCAGGACCTTGACAGTAGACGCCTCCATTTTCGATCTTGACTGTATATTATCAGATGCTCTCATTTGTTGGGCATATCGCCTTATTTCCTTTTAGAGATACTTTAATTATTCAGTTATTTCAGATTTTTGGTTGTAATTAATTTAGTGATGCGGACTTGGTATTTGTTTATTTCAATACTCGGATTGTTGTGAGGAATATTCCTCCAGATTCATTATTATTTTATGGTTATTCTATTGTGACTATGTTGTGGTGGTTATGTTAGCATTTCATAATCTACTTATTGCATGTTAATCGGATTTAATTAAAATTGACAACTCACTTTTAAATATTAGGTGGCTAGTAATAGTTAAAACGTATTTCGACAGTGATGCTATGAACTGAACCAACTTGGCATTTTGTATTAATTTAATAAAGGAGTAGCTACCCGGTATTTAATTAGTCGGGGTGTCACAGGTGGTATCAGAGCATCAGGTTCTAGTGTCCTTAGGATCTGTACGGCTTATTATGTTTCCGCTGAGATTTCTTTGATGTAGAGCCCTATATTTTAGGACTGTTGTATTCTTTTATGTATGTTTCGCTCTTCAGCTATTTTGAGATAATAACTGTGATCTTATAAGACTTTACTCTCATTTCAGATGCCTCCACGACGTGCACAACGAGTTCCTAGGGATGCTCAGCCCGAGCCACAGCCTACACCAGTTCAGGGCATCATGAATGCCGCAGAGGTTGCAGCTATTGTAGCCCAAGCGGTAAATGCCGCCCTCGGAGTTGTGCAGCAGGCACCACCTCAGGCGCCGGTAGCCGCGCCAATTCAGGCTCATGCATTCCCGTCTGCTTGGAAACGCGTTCGTGATGCTTTTCAAAAAGAACACCCTCCGGAGTTTGCAGGTAGCTCCGACGTTGTTGTGTCCAGTCAGTGGAGGAAGGACATTCAAAGGCACTTAAGGATGTACGAGTGCACGGATGTTCAGAAGCAGATACTGGCTACTTTCAAGCTAGTAGGATCAGCGCTGCAGTGGTGGGAGTCCATTACCACCGCGGAGGAGAGAGACTCCCTTTCTATTCAGGAGTTCTGGGTGCGGTTCGATCGCAAATATTTTCCATCAGCTGTTCACACTGAAATGAGAAGGAAGTTAATGAACCTCAAGCAGGAGGGGAAGACCGTGGCCGAGTATGAGGCCGAATTCACTAATCTCTTGAACATTGTTCCCGATGAGATTCCGACTGAGGAGAAGAAGATTCAGAAGTTTATGGACGGATTGACTTGGAGGATCCGACAGCACTTGTTGGGAAATCTCTCGTTGGCCACTTACTCTGATGTGGTTAACGCAGCACTGCTTCACTGCCAGGATCACCGCTTTCACATGTCTGAGAGTAAGAGATCAGGAGAGTCCAGCCATCAGGGCAGGACAGGGGGAAATGGTGCCAGCGGGGCACAATCTGCTCAGGGTCAGCACAGGCAGGGTGATCAGGGTTCCCAACAGGGGGATCCTAAGAGATTCAGATTTGGGGGTTTCAAGAACGGTCGGGGAGGTTTCAAACATCGCCGTCAGGGTCAGAACGACAATCAGGTCCAGCAGGGCCAGAATGGTGAGCAGCAACAGTTTCAGCAGGGCCAGTATGGTCAAGGTAGGAATGGTAACGGCCATCAAGGCCATGGGCAGCAGGGACAGCGAGGGGGAAACTTCCCGGGGAAGTGCTTCGTTTGTGGCAAGATTGGTCATAAATGCCAGGATTGTCCTGATAGGGGCAGGGCCCCACCACCGCAGTAGCAGGGTGCTCGACACGAGCCACAGAGGCATATGCTTCCCGCCGCCCTCCCAGCAACACCACAGATGGCAGCATTACCACCCATCCCAGTGGTCCCAGTCCAGCAGGGACAACTTCAGTATGGGAGAGTGTATCAGCTCCAGCATGCCGCAGTCCCACAGGATCCACATGCTATTTAGGGTATGTTCTCTATTCAGGGGACTATGGGGCATATTTTATTTGATACGGGGGCCACACACTGTTTCATTGCCACGAGATTTGCACGCACTATTGGGTTGTTAGACACTACAGAGAGCACGATTACTTGTGTAGATTCACCGTTGAGTAGGGGTTCTGTGATTTCCCTTATTTGTAAAGGTGTGGGTATAGAAATCGGGAGATTTACTTTACCCGCTGATATGCTAGTATTAGAGATGACTGAGTACGATGCGATAGTTGGTATGGATTGCCTAGTTGCGTACCGAGCCATGATTGATTGTTTCAGTAGGAGTATTATTTTTGTCATTCCCGGGCAGGAGATGTTTTTAGTGGCGATGCCTCGCCCTGAGGGAGGATCGTTCACTCATTTGTACTATATAGAGGAGGAGACCTCTAAGGAAGTGGTAATACCACTTGATTCGATTCCCGTTGTTAGTGAGTTCGCTGATGTCTTTCAGGATATACATGGATTACCTCCTAGTAGAGAGATAGATTTTGTTATTGATTTGATGCCGGGCACTCGGCCAATTGCCCGCGTACCTTACCGTATGGCTTAGCGGAGATGAGAGAGCTAACAGATCAGATAGAGCAGTTATTGGGTCAGGGGTTCATCTGAAGGAGTACTTCGTCGTGGGGTGCTCCTGTGTTGTTCGTAAAGAAGAGGGATGGATCGTTGAGGTTGTGTGTAGATTACCGGGAGTTGAATAAGGTCACGATACGGAATAAGTATCCGTTGCCCCGAATCGATGACTTATTCGACCAACTGAGAGGAGCTTCCTTCTTCTCAAAGATTGACTTGCGATCGGGATACCATCAGTTGCGTATCAGGGAATAGGACGTCTCGAAGACTGCTTCCTTGACGAGATATGGTTCCTATGAGTTTCGAGTTTCGAGTTATGCCTTTTGGCTTGACCAACGCTCCAACCGTACTTATGGACTTGATGAATAGGGTGTTCAGAGAGTTCCTAGACCAGTTCGTCATCGTCTTTATTGATGACATCCTGGTTTACTCCCAGACAGAAGAGGAGCATGCCGAGCATTTGAGGCAGGTTTTACAGACGCTACGTCAGAACGAGCTTTATGCAAAGTATGAGAAATATGGATTTTGGCTGAAGGAGGTTCAGTTTTTGGGGCATATCATTTCAGACCGGGGGATATTTATTGATCCGAGGAAGGTATCCACGGTGAGGGAGTGGGGATAGCCCACGACACCGATTGAGATCCGTAGTTTCTTGGGCCTAGCAAGATACTACAGGTGGTTTATTCGGGATTTCTCAAAGATAGCGGGTCCTTTGACACATCTGACTCGCAAAGGTGTGCCATTCATCTGGAGCGATGCCTGTCAGTTGGCATTTGATGAGTTTAAGGATAAGTTGATCTCAGCGCCTGTGTTAGCATTGTCCATGTCGGGAGTTGAGTATTTAGTTTACACTGATGCGTCCTTACAAGGACTTGGAGGTGTGCTGCAACAGGAGAGTCAGGCCATAGCTAATGCTTCCCGTAAGCTTAAGCCTCACGAGAGGAATTACTCCACCCACGACTTGGAGTTAGCGGCAGTCGTATTCGCTATTCGGATTTGGAGACACTATCTTCTGGGGGAGAAATTTCGGTTATTCACAGACCACAAGTCTCTACAATACCTCTTCACGCAGAAGGAGCTGAATATGTGTCAACGTCGGTGGCTTGAGTTTGTGAAGGATTATCAGTTCGATATCCAGTATCACCCAGGGAAGGCTAACGTGGTAGCAGACACGTTGAGTCGTAGGCCAGTAGATGAGGTGGTCGAGGTGTGGAAAGCTAAGTGGAAGGAGTTGGGACATCAGGATGCAGTGGCCCGATCATTCATGTCTGTGATGACTGTTACACCGCAGATTGTTACGAGAGTGATAAATGTCCAGGTAAATGACTCGTTCTGTTAGGAGCAGATAGTTCGATTACTAAAAGAGGGAGTCGAGTCCTATACCGTTAGTTCAGACAGGGGATTACGCTTCAATGGAAGACTGGTTGTTCCGGAAGGGGAAGACTTGCGGCACGAGGTAATGGCAGAGTCGCACGACTCACGGTTCGCGGTACACCCTGGTGGGGATAAGATATATCAAGACATGAGACGACAGTACTGGTGGAGCGGGACGAAGAGAGATATCGCCGTGTTCGTTTCTAAATATGCCACTTGTCAGCTAGTAAAGGTGGACCATCAGAAATCGGCAGGACTTCTACAGCCATTAGAGGTTTCGACATGGATATGGGAGAGCATATCCATGGACTTTATCACGAGGTTACCTACGTCACAGAGGGGTCACGACTCCATATGGGTAATTGTGGACCGGTTGACCAAAGTTGCTCATTTTCTACCCGTAAGGACAGATTACAATACGGGACAGTATGCCCAGATTTTCATTGCAGAGATAGAGAGACTTCACGGGGTGCCTCTAAATATCGTGTCTGACCGAGACAAGATATTTGTTTCACGATTTTGGGAGAGTTTTCAGGAGGCCATTGGTACAAAGTTGCTGCTGAGTACGACATATCACCCGCAGGCTGATGGACAAACAGAGCGGATAAATCAGATGTTGGAGGACATGTTGCGTATGTGCATCCTAGACTTTGGAGGTGGTTGGGAGCAGTACCTTCCACTGGTGGAGTTTGCTTATAATAACTCCTATCAATTCACCATTGGCATGGCTCCATTTGAGGCGTTGTACGGTAGACCTTGCCGTTCCCCAACATGTTGGTTAGAGGTGGGGGATAACAAACTCCTTGGGCCGGAAGTGATTCAGGACACTTCGGCAAAGATAGAGATGATACAGAGCCGTATTCGAGTAGCTCAGGACCGGCAGAAGAGCTATGCTGATGCTAAGAGGTTCTTCAGAGAATTTAAGGTGGGGGACCAGGTGTTACTCAGAGTATCTCCGATGAAGGGGATCATGCGTTTTGGGAAGAAGGGGAAACTGGCACCAAGATATGTGGGGACATTTCCTATCATCGAGAGGATTGGGCCAGTCGCATACAGACTTGGGCTACCGGAGCACTTGCATAGGATTCATGATGTGTTCCATATTTCCTCAGTAAGGAAATATCTTAGGGATGATTTGGCCCATACCCATATTTCTTTGGAGGACATCGATCTTCAGCCCGATAGTTCCTACAAGGAGGGGCCGATTGTTTTTTTGGACCGAAGCGAGCGGAAACTGAGGTCGAAGATAGTACCGTTAGTACGTGTTTAGTGGCGGCATCATAATGCCGAGGAGTCCACATGGGAGCGCGAGGATAAGATGTGCGAGCGCTATCCGGAGTTATTTTTACCAGGTACTCTTTAGTTCCGAATTTCGGGACGAAATTCTGTTATTAGGGGGGAAGTATGTAATACCCCGTAATTTTATTAATTTTATTTAAGGGATTAATTGAATTAAATGAGAATTAATTGGAAATTAATCCGGGTATAAATACTAGCGAGATGTGAGTTGGTATTTGATTATGATGTTAAAATTTAATATTTCTGAGTATGTATGGTAATACATGAGTATTGAAAATATTAAAGTTGTCGCGAGACTAAAATACGACAATTTGGAAATTTAGTTGGGACGCGGGTGTCAGTCGCGTCAGGAATGAAATTATTTAAATTAAAAAGTGAATTATATTTATATCAACTGAATGGTCATTTTGAGTGCGCCAACGTGTCCGGAAGGGTCGAAATAGTCAGAAAACACTAGCCGGGGGTTTAGTTTGGGTCCCGAGGCATTTTTAGGCCAAACCGGCTACCTAGAGGGGTATTTTGGTAATTTTAAAAATTAGGGAATTAAAACCCACGAAAATTAGAGTTAATATTTATTATATTAAAGGGGCCACTAAGGCCATTACCAGCCAAAAAGCTTTAGAAGTGGGCTACGGGAGTTAGAGAGGAGTTACCTTAGGGTTCCAAACCAAAAACACTCACCACCATCAAATTGGAAAGGATTTGTGACCGGATAAAGGAGAGAATCAACCCCGAATCATCGACAACACATCTGAAGAACAAATCTGAGGCAAGTGATTTGATATTTTTAAGTGCATTGAATATTTCTTCCATGTTTAGTGTAGAAACTATTTTGTCTTGAAAGCTTTAAGGAAAACTAATAAAATTATTGGAGAAACTCTAAATTTCGAATAGGATTTGCATGTAGAATGACGATGGACGAATTTAGTATTTGAAGACTTAAATATGATGATTTAAAAACGGATTTATGATGAGTAATTGGGCACAATCAAATTCTGGGTTCATGTTCATAGGGTTTGGGGTAATATTCGGGAATTTATGTTAATTACATGTTGATTTGGAGGATTTGACCCCAAAAATATGTTAAGAAATGACCTAAGAGGATTTAGAGAAGTTTAAGAACATTAAAATGCGATTGGGATGATCTTAGGGTGAATTTAGAGAAGAGAAAAATTGAGAAAAACGAATTGGGAAATTTCTGGGCGCAAACTGACATCTCGTTAGAAGACCTGCCCAGGTCATTCGAACGAGACTTCTAACGAGATGACAGTATCCCTTCTAACGAGTTGGTAGTTCATTCGAAGCCTTTCATTCGAACGACACTCGTTCGAACGACCTCGTTCGAATGAGACTTCTAACGAGTTGACAGAATGGCCTTTTAGGCCTGATTTTATTTCAAATGTCTCGTAGACTTATTTAATGGAGTAATAACCTTCCCTTATTGGCTAGTGGGTATATTTGGGAGATTGTAGTTTGTTGAGGAGTAAAACCTATAATCTTGTAGTAAATCGAATGACCTTTATGAATTAGGAAACGAGTACCTAATTACGACGTGAGAAGAGTTGACAACTTTAATGTATATAATCGGGGACTTATAAGCGTATGATATTAAATGATGATACAAGAACGAGAAGTATACCTCTATTAATATATTGAGATATCTAAGATGTGCGAATGCATAGTATATGTAGTTATCTGTGTATAACATACCTACCGTACTTGCTCATCTAATCTTTGTGTGCCTACGGGGGGGATTTAGATTTGTACCTCGAGGACATAGGTCAGAGAAGGACTTATTGAGAAGTTAATAAGTCTGCTGATCATGGGAGCGTAGGTATGTGCGTGACCCATGTGATGTGAACTATGTTCGCCTCCATTATGTGTGATTGTTGTCATTTGAGAACGATTCCTGAGAGATTCGAAATGCGTGGTCCTAATGTACGTGATGCACCGGGATTGGATAGCAGAGTATGTGTGCACCGCAGCTTAGCCTCGGGGTGCTAGTATTGTATATTTATGATGAGAATAATATACTGTAAATTGAAATGCACTGTCATGTATCAATGTGAGTATAAATAATAGCAACGCTTTCGTAAAGATAAAAATGGAAATCCTCTAGTAAGTAGTATTACTAATATGGGAAACCGAGAATAAAGGTAAGACACTCTGTTTAAATGAAGATACCGAAATTAAATCGTGAACCGTATAGTAATGTTAGATTTTATATTAGACTAGTTAAGTATGGTAATAACTAGAATGTGTACGGGTACGATAGGAGTGCACAATTAGTTGAGAGGTGAGGAACTCATGTGAGTGCACACACTATCATGTACTTTATATTCACTGTTTAATGATATTAAACACTTGCTATATTTTAAACTGTTTTCACAATCGGGCTCTGACCCGTTTGCTTCCAAATATATTTTTCTTGTAAAAACCTTTTAGGTGCCCAGCCACAAGGACACCAAGCATAGGAGTTCCATTCAGGTGACGTACTGTAGCTGCTGTGTATTATCAGATGCTCTCATTTGTTGGGCATATCGCCCTATTTCCTTTTAGAGATACTTTATTTATTCAGTTATTTCAGATTTTGGGTTGTAATTAATTTAGTGATGCGGACTTGGTATTTGTTTATTTCAATACTCGGATTATTGTGAGGAATATTCCTCTAGATTCATTATTATTTTATGGTTATTCTATTGTGACTATGTTGTGGTGGTTATGTTAGCATTTCATAATCTACTTATTGCATGTTAATCGGATTTAATTAAAATTGACAACTCACTTTTAAATATTAGGTGGCTAGTAATAGTTAAAACGTATTTCGACAGTGATGCTATGAACTGAACCAACTTGGCATTTTGTATTAATTTAATAAAGGAGTAGCTACCCAGTATTTAATTAGTCGGGGTGTCACACAAAACTTCCAAATACATTCATCTTGAAACCCTAGAAATCAAAAGTCAGCTGCCCAAGTTCCTTTATATTTCCATCAGATTCATATTGCATAGTTTCTTCGTTGTTGTTGTTTCTTTTCCAAAAAACAATGTCAATACTCCTAATTTCCTCTCTAATTTTTTACTCCTTTTTCATTTGCCATCAAAAGTATGCATTTGTTAATTTGAAAGCAAATACATAATTTTTTTAATTATATCTATCTCATTCATGAATGTCGTCTCTCTTTTGTGCTCAGATTTTGTATTTCCAATTTTATTATTGTTCTTGATCAAGGGTGAAAAGTAGCGCGTGTCAAACGCTGATCGTTGTTTTCTATTCACCGCCTCAATACAAAAACCTAAATTACGACTGGAGTTGCGATACAAGTACAGCGGTAAGCCGGGTATCGAAAATCCACAGAGACGAGTTGGTAGAATTTATAGGATTTAATACTCCTAAAATAAAAGTGTAAAAGGTGATAGGTTGGAAATAAATAAAAGGGAAAAAATAAGAAGTTAGGTCTAAACTAGAATTAATAAAATGAGAGTCGGGATCGTGTCCCCACCATGGACTAAACAACTAATAATTAGAATTTCGGTTCGAAAACATTTAATCGAGCATTTTCAATTAACTATAAACATCACACAATAAGGAATTTAACCCAAAGTTGCGAGATTAAACATTTAACAGAAAATGGTCACACGCGTCTTAAATTCGGATTACCGCTATAAACACTAACGTTGCATAACAAAGAAAGTTAAACGCATAATAATCCGATTTTAATACGCGAGGTTTCAATTAAATGCAATTTTACATAAAACCTAATTTTCGGAGCTCAACGCCCATCAATGGCGAACACACGACCCAAACTCTATGTAACTACTCACTACACATGATTAATCTAATTAAATAACTAATTAATAAACAAAAAAAGAAATAAATAAACTAAACTAATTTATCTAGGCATGAAAGTAAAGAACAATAAAGAAATTAAGCTAAAACAACTAAGTACAAAGCTTGAAGACATTGAATAGTAATATTAACTTACAAAGTGGGCAAAACACCCATGGAAATGAGGAGAGGGAAGCTCCAAAAAATCCCCAAAGTTCTCTAACCTAAAATGAAATATCTATCCAAAGAAAAGCCCCAAACATTCTATTAATACCCCAAAATAAACCCCAAACAAAACCAAGCCAAAAAACCCAAAATAAATAAATTTTCTTCCATATGTGATGGGATCAGTCGACCTCTGTTTTGGGACCGGTCGACCGCACTTTTGGAATTTGCCTTGGGCTGGAGACAACCCACTTTTCCTCTCCGAACCAATTTTGACGCGTTGCACGGAAACGACTATAACTCCCTCATACGGAATCGAAATGAGGCGTGGTCGGAACCGACGCAAAGCTAATTCAATTTTCTACGTGATTCTGTTTTGAAACCCTCCAAATTATGCAGTATGAAATTACCAAAATGCCCTTGAAATTGAAGAAAATACCGAAACCTTCCGGAAATGGACATAACTTCCACATACGGAGTTAGAATGACGCACGGTCAGTGGCCACAAAAAGATAATTTGATGATACACATGTTGGTAACTTCATTCCATAAAAAATAGTGAGTTTGAAAAGACCAAATTGCCCTTGAAGTAGCATTCGACGATGAAACTTCTCCGAAATGCAATTGAACCTCACTTTTAGCGTTCCAATACCTACAAAAGCACAAATAACCCCTGCAAAGCATGTATATATTCAAATCCAAGGTTGTCTGGTCAATGAGCATAATTATAGGCATTTAGGACCATAAAAGTGCTAGAATGCATAAAGATAACGGGCGGAAATATGCAATATTCGATACGAATCAGTTCTATTCATGTTTTATAATAATTATAAATTCAATGTTAATTTCAAAAAAGTTATATATATTTTTTAAGTTAAGGAATTAAGGTCACACCTTATTAGATTATTATTTTTTATGCATTCATATGTATTTCTCAATTGGACATATTTGTTTCCATGTTTATTTCTTAAAGATTCTAAAAATTCCTAAAACATTCCAATTACTTTTGAAAAGACAAACTTGCCCTTTGCTCTAAATATCAAACAAATATTTTTATATTTGTTAATTTTTTTCAATAAAAAACAATATTTTAAACTGTTTTTTTAAATATTTTTTTAAATTAAAAAATAACTGTTTTTTATAAAAACTGTTATGATAGTTTTAAAAACCCTTTTTTATTTTAAAAACCGTTACGATACTTTTATAAAAGTTTTTTTTTAAGATAGATTTGAAAATTATTATTTTTTTCAAAAAAAATGTTATGTTACATAAAATTGGAAAAAAAATTAGCAAATAAAAAATTATTTTTTAAATTGAAAATTGTTTTTATAACCGAACACAACTCAAATAAAAGCAACTCGACACAACACGACACGATAATTTTTTTTAACCAAACATGAACACGATATTAATAAAAGTGACACGATACACCATGAAATATTATTTTTTTACAAAACACGAACACGACCCAAGTAAAAAGTGTCTCGCCACAATATATGTTATATTTTTAATCAAACACGAAACCAACCAAAATAAAAATAACACGACACGCCTCAAAATCTTATTTTTCACCTATAAAAGTAATATGGCACAACACGAAATCTCATTTTTTATCAAATATTAACACAACTCACTTAAAATGCAACACGACAAGTGCGCCGTGTTCGCATTTCGTAAAAAAAGAGATTTTGTGTCGTGCCATGTCACTTTCATATGTGTCATATTCATTTTACGTAAAATTAAGATTTTGAGGTGTGTCGTGCCATGTCGTGTTAATTTTATTTTGGTCGCGTATTATAAAATATTTTAAATAAAATGTATAAAAAAAAACAGTTTTAAATAAACAGTTTCAAACAATTTTTTAAGTGCCTAAAGATTTTATTTTAAAAAAAATAAGATTATAATAGTTACTGTTTTGAAACTATTGACTTTTTATTTTTATAAAACAATTTTTGTAACTATTAGAATTTTTGTAACAATTTTTTCAAAACATTCCCATGCTTGGATTTTACTTATAACAATTTTTTTTTAAATAAAATCTTTAGGCACTTAAAATATTGTTTAAAATTATTTTTTTTGTACATTTTATTTAAAATATTTTATAATACCGCTTATACATACCGCTGGCGCGTACCAATATACTAAAAAAATGGTCCCCGCCTATGCGTAATAAATAACGGTCCTCGCCACCGGTTTTAAAAAGAATACAATTCCATGTCACGTCGCGTTTTATTTGGGTCATGATCGTGTTACTTAACAAATATGAAAAATAATTTTCAATATAAAGAACAATTTTTTTATTTGTTAATTTTTTTTCCAATTTTATGTAAAAAAACATTTTTTTTGAAAAAAAAAACAGTTTTTAAATCTATCTTAAAAAAAACTTTTTTAAAACTATCATAACAACTTTTTAAATAAAAAAAGGTTTTTAAAACTATCATAACAATTTTGATAAAAAAACAGTTTTTTTTTTATTTTAAAAAATAAAAAAATATTTAAAAAATCAGTTTAAAATACTATTCTTTATTGAAAAAAATTAACTAATAAAAATATTTGTTTGATCTTTAGAGCAAAGGGCAAATTTGTTTTTCAAAAAGTATTTGGAGTGTTTTAAGATTTTTTGGAGCGTGGTTATCTATTTCCGTTAATACCACATATTAGCTATTCCCGTTTTAAGATTATATAATTGTTTGGATAAATAAAATTACGTCATTGATATATACATATTAAACTTTCTGATATCATGATAAATGAAACAACTTAGGAACCAAAATAATCAAAGACTCTGATGATTCATTATTTATTGGGTCTTTTTGGAGCGATTGGGTACTCAGTGAGTGGAATTTTGGGGCACTGAGTTTAAAATGACATTTACGCACAAACTTACGTATTGATACATGATTTATTTTTATATTAGCCGAATATATGTTTTTTTAACCTAAAATTTTCAAACTATTTTCATTATGTTATAATTGTTGGATTCATATATATGGGATACTATGGATACGTATATAGAGAGAATGGGGATGGGTTTGGCATGGGTTTTATAGGGTGTGACCTAAATTATTGAGTATAATGAAGATGGTGGCATATATTGTCCCATTTATTTAGTCCTGAAAATTTAGCACTTTGCAAAATACTATCATCTTTCGCCTACATCGGAGATAAGATTTTTTTCTCACGTGATTAGTTATAAAAATGGTGAATAACATTTTAATTTTTTATGGGAGTAAGAAAAAGAGACAAGTGGTTAGGTACTCAATTAATAAAGTCAATGATGCGAATCCTATTTCTTTGGTACGGTAGAAAAGTAGACCAATATCAAGTCAAAAGAGTTAGAAAATAATCCACCAACTTAACGAAAAATAATGTGATCGGTGGTTTCGACTGTAACATTTGCTTAGACATGGTTCAAGACCCTGTAATCACCTCTATTGTTGCCCCTGTATTTACAAATGGATTCATTATCCAAGTGTATCTGCTGAAATCCAAGATCACCAACAGCCTCAATGTCATGTGTGCAAGGCTGAAATTACAGAATAAACCTTAGTACCACTCTACGGCCGCGGTCAAATAGAAAAAGCATCCGAAGACAAAGTTACACACACGGATTTAGTCATACCACGAAGGCCTTCAAGTCCTAAATAGGATTTAGTCATCAGTCGGTATCGCCCACATGCATGACAGGCTGGCAACAACAGCAGCTGTTGCTGTTGCTTACAGATACCTATCAACTGGGTAACATAGAGGAGTAAGCACGGATGAATGACTAAGCAAGAACAGTAGCTGCTGCTGTAACTAGAATTTTAGCGAGAAAAGATAGGATTCTTTCAGCGAAATCAACCTTAGTGGATGCATAATATAATAATGTGTTGTCTTCTAAGTTGATTTACTATTGAGCTTAGCATATTTCACTTAATATAATTCATGATGGAATTGAATACATTTTCCTAGAATTTGTGACAACTTGGTTGTTGTGAAAATTTGGAGTAATAATTTAACTGGTGAGATAGGAAATTCCCTTGATGTATGCTCTAATATTCAGTATGTTGATCTGAGCGCTAACAAATTGAGTGTAGATTTAGGGTTTGAATTTGAGAAGCTGAAAGAGTTTTGGGAATCATAGAACAGATTAGGTAGCATAATGTCACTGACGGAAAATTACACTTTACAAACTCTGGACCCGTCGGAAAATGATTTCAGAGGATAATAACCTAGGAAAATTTCAAACTGCCAAAATTTACATGTATTGACTTTGTGGGGTTATAGGGCCAATCCAATAAAAGATTGGTTTATTTTTGAATCTCCATGGGCTTTTGTTGGGTAATAAATCCTTAATTTTAGAGTCATTATTAAGTCTGAGAAAATTGCCTTTCCCGGTTCTATATACGGACAAATTTTATACTTCATATTAATATCCCCTCATTTTTTACCCATTTGATGAGCCACATAAATCGTCTCAACCGCTCGGAAGAGGTATTTTTACCAACGTTTTTGCAGTACCTCTGTTGCAGTTATAAGGATTCTTAATGTCTCATTGTGGTTTATCGAGGAGAAAATTTTGAGGATTGATTGTGAGTTATTTCTGCTGGAGGTATTAACCTATCATATGCTTTAAACTGATTTCAATTGACATTTTTATTGTGATTATTTGATAAATAATGATGTTCAGTTCGCTCTTCTTACTATCTTGTTGTATATGTCTTAGGTTTATGTTATATATATCATGTATGAATGCTATGTTTGATCAAATGTACCAAACACAAACTCCTACATGCTTCCTGTTTGATATAAACTTAACTCCATAATTAATTTGTAATTTGGTGTATAGTTGTGTTATAAAGTAATAATATTTCTTAAGTAGCTACTGTTACTCTTTGTTTAAGTTTAATGTTCTCTTTCAGATTACACATAATATGTTTAGGTAAAATCTTCAATGAAGAGGAATAAAAGGAATATTTTTCGTTTTCTATTTATTTAAAATAGATACCATGATGTTAGATTTTTTGGTTTGAGAATTCAAAATCTCAAATCTTTTGATTGTTAGTGTTTTTATAATATAATTTAATTCCAATTTCCTCTGTGTTGGAATTTTTTCATACTGCATGGTTCAATGTATTTATTTTGTCTCTTTACATACATATATTCTTCTTATTAAGTCTTACGTCGGTTCAGGTTGTAACTCCACAACTAAGAAAAACATAACTTCCAAGAACAACCAAATAAGTGAGCAAAATGAGTTCAAAATACCTTACTGAAGCTGCAATTACATGCATTGGTTGAATTATCTATGTCAACTCAAACACACACTCTAAACTGTATCTTTAGCATCTTTAGATATATAGTGTTCAAAGAATTTTAGTTTGTTCTTCCCTACTCTTAATATTTAGTATTAAGTGTCACTTATTTAGTTCATGGTTTATGGATACTTATGGAATACATTGCACTTATTCAAGTACCATAATTTTTTTTAATTTTTTAAAATTAATTTACAATTGCTATTTTCAATTCATCTTATTGTTGAGTAAATTGTTTTAATTTCTTGGAAACTTAGGTTTGGCAATACTTATTAACCGGATGGATTCTCTTTGTTATTTTGTAATTTCTATTAAATGAACATGAATGCAGTTTCTCTGTCTCACGTAATTTATCTTTGAAAGTTGTTGTATTGATATGTTAAGACTTGTAATCCATCCATCATATTATGTAAATGTAATGACTAAAAAGAACTAATGCAATGTTTAACTTCATACTGATGATTACGTAATTAAACATTTAGGTATCAATTCCTCACTTAGCGATTTCCTTCTAAGGATTGACAATGAAACGGAAGCATCAACACATGATGAGGGCCCCGAACAGTCTCTTATTGACGTTATCTTCCCATCATTAAATATAAATGCCAACTCGCCAAACTTCTTGACAGATCGAGCAATTCTTGCAACAACAAACGAGCACGTAGACTCACTCAATGATATGATGGCTGATATGTTCCCCGGAGAATTGAAGACATTAAATATCTTTAATAAAGCTGTGGATGACACACACAACTATTGCCAAGAAGAATTTTTAAATTCTTTGATGCCGAATGGATTGCCACCACACGCATTGAAACTTAAACATAATTGTCCAATCATTCTTCTACGCGATATAAATCCATCAATTGGATTATGTAACAAAACAAGAATGTTGTACAAAGGTTCTTCGGATTATGTCATCCATGTTCGTCGCTCATAAAGTTGAAGAAGAAGAATAACCTTTGAATCCTAACAAACGTCAAAAGCTACATATTTAAGCATTAAATTTTCAGTTTTTAGGATTACACACTGTTTTTATCAAATGTCATCTTTCAATAACTGCGATTTGGAATTTGCTTGCTGAAGCTTTTTTAAACTTCTTTTCTTTAATCATATTTCCCTATAAATCATTTCAAGCTAATTTCATTGTGATATATTTATTCGGATTATATATACATACATGTTTGTGTTTATTTCTTCCTACTTTTAAGTAGGGAGTTCTGAGTTCATTTATGATAAATTTAGAGTATTCATAGGAATATCTTATATAGTTTACAGTTGAATGGAGGTTTAGTTTTTGGGGTAATGATTGATGCTTCATACTAGGTACTTTATGTTATATTCTAACAAAATAGATTTTACATAATATGTTGCAAGAATTTTTATTACTTTGTCCTTCACAGATTTGAAGTGGAAGATTAATATCTGGAAACGGCCACATGTGCAACGCACGTGGGCACAACTAGTATACTATAAAATGCTAAACAAGGCATTACTATTGCTAATCAACCAAGGCATCCACGTGTCACTTTTATTTTATATCTATGTATATACTCTAAAATTCTCTACAAAGAGTTATTGCCTCTGAGTTTTAACCCATCCACATGGATACATTCCTTATTAGGTATTTTTCTTCCCGAATAGCTGTCATAGTTTACTTCATCTCTCCTATTTTAATATACCTTTCGAAGCCTCTTCGTTTATGTTTAAAAACTCTTCGTTTATCTGGAACAGTTGGGTTAGTCTTGCCTCTTCGTTTCTCTCACTCTCTCTATCTCTCTCTCTTAAAAGAGGTCAAATTCCTCACGTTATTTTTCTATTAAACCCACACCTATCCAACCTTCCTCCTCTGTCATTCTCTTGGATTTCATAGTCTCCAACTATATTAAAAATCTCCCCCTTAAACATAGAAGAATCCTTTCTCTTCTGCAATGCCAATGAAGATCCAGATCTTTTTTATTAGGGTTTGTATAAGGTTCGTTGTTATTTTTTATTTATATTTTTTGGGTGCATATATTCACGCATATATGGAGGGTTTAGTGTGCTTTATTCAACATTAATGTGAAATCTGATCAGTTATTTATTGGTATTGTTAAAATTTATTGGCTTTCCATTTTTTGAAACGTTGTTGTATGATTCATATACTCGCATTGTATTGGTTGATAATCTTCAAATGAATAATGGGTTATTTGAAGAATTGTAATTATGATATCATATTGAGAAATTAAGCATGAATGATGGTTCATGTTATGAAAAATTACCTTTATATAATGTTATGTCTTTCTCCGATTTTTTTGGAGATGTACTATTTGAAACTATTTAGGGATTGTGAAATGGAGGACTCTGCTTTTCTTTTACTTTTGTGGGTAAAGTTTTAACTTCCATGACATCAAGCACAGGACTTTCATTCTGACTGTTCCCAAGCAAAAAGAACCACATTACCTTCTTTTAAATTCAATTGAGATGTGTTTGAATTCTATATTTTGGGATTTGAATTTTTTTTATTGAACTTTGATACCGAGGTATAATAGGATTTTGATGATGTAGAGGACTTTGATGGTTTTGCTGGGGAATATCTTTTCTTGCTCTAAGGACCAGGGACAAGTCTCTTCCTTCTACACCTAGCTAAAATGTTAGGTAAACGTACTGTAAACTGTATGGTTTTATACCATCAGTGAATGTAGCTTCATTTACTCAATGGCCTTTTTATAAATTAAATTTTCATGTGCCAGGCTTAGAAGGACTAGAGGCTTATGATGAAATAAGAGAAAGGATATTCGACACCAACCGATGAGGGGTTCAATTATTCATCAAATTTTTAGGTAATTTCGATTTTGTAAATGTTTATATTTTGAGATGATTTTGATTGTGAAGTTGGGTTTTTGTTGTTCAATATTGATAATGCCCACCAACTATTTGATCAGAGTTGTACGTGGGAGACACACTTATGATGCTAAGAAGAATAGAGAGTGGCAAGAGAAGCTCCCATGTGTGGTGTTTAAAGCTGAGGAAATCATGTGCTCCAAAGCCAACTCTGATGTATTTCTTCTTTCATTATAATTCAATACTGGGTGTGTTTAATTGGAATGGGGGAAAAAAATTCTTCTTAGTTCTCAAAGAAAATTTTAGGGTGTGTTTGATTGGAATGGATGGAAAAAAAATTCTAAGGGTGTGTTTGTGGTTGACAATATCATTTTTTGAAAATTTCATATCTAATTTTTAGTGTGTTTGATTTGACAAATGTACTTTGGAAAAAACTTCCAGGCTTAACCTACAAAGCATGTTGTGACATTTTCCATTTATTTATATATTTTTGTGGGGTATGGATGAGGGGAGGAGGAATTCCATATTGTCCAATTTTTGTGTTTTTTTTTCCAAAGCTGAAATTTTTGTTAGTTTGATAAATTTTCAGTTTTTTTACAGATCCGAGTTTATAGATAAATTTATTTATTAGTTTGATAAGTTCTCATTTTTTTTACAAATCTATGTTTAAAGTTGAAATTTTTTGTTAGATTAATAAGTTTTAACAGACCCAAGTCTAAAGTTGAATTTTTTAGGATGATGGCTTTTTCTGTGAATACCAGTTTAAAGCAACTGAGGATATGGATAAGTTGAATAACCCTAAAAAGGTGATGCCAGATGATAAGAAATTTAAGATGACGCCAAATCATGAGATGGAGATGAACAGAGGTACGGTGACAAAACATTTTACGGTGAACAAGTTGTGAAGGCTTAGGCTGGAAATGATCGGGTGTTATTCATTGACGGTTCTTCCACCACCATTACCAAAGGAGGAAATATCAACTTGACAAGATTTTTTTTTTAATTTTTTGTTAAATAAAATTTATTTTTATAATTTTTTTAACATAGTATTTTAAAAATTAATGTAATAAGTAGACGTAAGAAACATTTTTCGTAACATTTTTTTAAACATAAGCATGTGATTATTGTATAAAATAAATATATTACGTTTGCCCTTTTTAATTATCATTTTTTAATTTATGGTGAAATTCAAACTAAAATATAAGCTATTTTTTTTTGCGTTCATAAGTGACGTCAGTATTGGATCACATGCGGTGATATACTCATGACTGCAACCATGAAAAATACATACTTACACACGTGTAGGTGTGTTTATTTCTAACTGTATATTAAAACTAGCTTCGTGGTTTGATTTATCTTTAAGATGTGAATCATTACGATATGTGCGTTAAAAAAATTCACACGTGTAAGTATTTGCGATTTTTATATAAGCTATATATATGATTTTTATAAAACGACTTTAGGAATAGTATGATCCGCGCATTGCGCGGGCTTATACCTAGTATCTATATAATACTCTAAAATGCTTTACAAAGCATTTAGAATCCTATGCAAGGATGCTATCCACGTAAGATGACCATTGATATCCAATACTCTAAGATTTATGTACACAGTTTTGACGCCACATCAGTTGGCTAAAGAAGTAAATTCGTTTTGGCGCCACTTTAATTGGAGAAGTAAACCCTTCATCTGCAAAGTCTCTTCAAATTATTTGCCAGCCATTAAGCCCAACATCTGTCTCTTTATCTCCCCACTCTTTAAAGTGTCAACCACCCATGTCTATTCCAAAGCCAAACCATCTGACTCATTTAGGTTTTAAAAACCCCTTCCTCGGCTTCAGAGGCGTCGACTTTCATTTTGGAGCTTCTCTCAAGAGATTAAACCGCACACGTTTCCGTTTTTTACATATCAGATTATATTTCATGGGCAATTTTTTTGTTTCTTCATCTTCATTATTTTTTATGGAATTCTTTCAATCGCAGTTATCTATGTAAATATGAATTTTTTTGTCACCGATCTTTACCATTTTTCCAATCGTAGTGTTAACAGGGTGTTTTCATCATTAGTTAAGTTTTTTACTGATTGAGTTTGAGATTTATTGTCTTAGAAACCCATTTATTTCAAACGTAGGTATGATTACATGGAAGCATGAGCGGACCCCTTTGCCACTATTAAAAATGGGTATCTTATTTCAAAGTTTAACAACCTACCCATAACGACTAGGAAATGAGAGTCGTTGTTCGAGTTTCTTTGGTTGATAAGGTTGAGTTATTGGGTTTTGCGCTACAGTTGTTTGATGAAATCCTAAGAGGAATAAGTTAGAGAGTGTGCTATTTTGGAATGTGTTAACTAATGGGTGTTGTAAAGTGGGTGAATTAGGGAAGGCTGTGGAATTGTTTGAGACAATGTCTGAGAGGAATATTGGGTCTTGGGATTGTTTAATTAATGGGTTCATGAGAAATTAAGAGGTGGAAAGAGCGAACGAACTTTTCGATCATATGCCGGAGAAAAATGTGGTTTCCTGGTTCGTTTTAATCAACAACACAAACATACAGTGTAAACAAATCCAAACAGCAAATACAAGATCTAACAGTTTAAATAGACAATACAGTGAGCATTTTCCCGCTTTTTTTTAAATAATAAAAAAACTTAGACAATTCTAAACCACAAAACATATTAGATCAACACACTCCTAAGTGATTATATACCCGTATGAAACAGTCCCAAATCCAAGAATAAACCAAATAATTATATAGGAGGATATATATAGCAGATCGAAAATCTATATATAAATATGTATATAAGAAATATGTATATCGTGTAGGGGAGGATCAAAGAGGATACCAACAAATGTTTTCTTAAGAAAAATGCAAGATCTGAGCTCTAGCACCTTCACACAATATCAATCAACAACAAGTAAAAGAATTTTCAAAACCAAAAGTTACAACTGAATCTCCGAAGTACCAGATCTCCTAAAAGGTTTCAAACAAAACCCCAAAGATCAAACCCACAAAAATTAAACACACAACCTCACAAGAATGTGCATGTGAACGTCGATATAGAGTTTAGTGGTAAATGGTAGAGAAAACACTCTCAAAACTTATCAAGAATACATTAAATTGTAGAGAGAGAGAAATTTCGACAACTTTATAGAGAAAGAAAGAGGTAAAAAGAAAAATGAAACCCTAACCTTATCTCAAACTCACACAAGTAATATAAATCCCAAAACACAACAATCTTGCCATTTCGTAGAAACCGGTAAGAATAAAGGTATAAGCGTAAACTTTCAAGGCAATAGAAGGGGCAAACATGTAAAAGCAAAGGGGACACGATCTGAGAAATAAATCTCATGCAAATCACACGCAACAGACCTCAAGCCAACCAAAAACTAGACAACGCACGGTTTTTAAAACCCAAAAACGACACCTACAAAACACTGCCATTTTAATTTCGGGAAAAAACAAGTTTAAAATAAACAAAAGTTATGTTTATTTAAATGTTTATTTATTCCATTTAAAATCCAGAAAAATAATAACATGATAAAAAATTAATCAAAAATTCAAATAATATAAAATAAAATAGATATAATAATAGACACAATAAATATTTATTTATCAAAAAGAAAAAAATATTTTGCATATACATTAAGTGAAATAAGTTATATAAGACTTGAGGCATAAAATAAAATCAGATAAAATATTAAATACAACAACATATTAAATCATTTTAATATAAAATACGATTTATAAAAAAAATAGATTTTAATAAAGAAATAAAGCAGGAGCATAAAAAATATTTGTTTGTCTAAAAAATGAGCCAATACAAGAAGAATGAGACCTTAAATCTCCCTCTTTGGCCAATTTTGAGACAAACTAAACTGAGACTCATATAAAAGAAACGATACAAATTACATAACTCAACTATATACACGAGTCCTAAAAATAAAAGATCACATGGCTCAACTAGCAACAAGAGTACTAACAAAATAAAAGAGTACATAACTCAACTAATAACATGCAATCCAATAAAAAAATTAGAAAAGTACATAACTCAACTAAACACAAGGATTCCTAAAAGACTCAAAACAAAATTGTAAACACAATACAATAAAAGAGTCTCAAATTCTCCCCCTATTTGTCTCAAAGGGACAAAGGGTATGGAAGAATCCTACTAAATAAAAGTTAGTACAACAAAATAGACAAATAAAATGTACTAACAAACAAACTAGTTTGAAATTTTGTTTTTCCTCATTTGATAACCTAAGTCATCTTTCTCAATCCACTTAGATTTAACATTAGCAAAAACACTCTTAAAATGGGCAGAATTAAAGTTAGATTGGGAACAATTCTCAACAAAATTAGACTTTAAAGAGATCACGGGCATATATTTAATACCACTTTGTTATCTACTCAAACGCTTATAGCAGAATTGTCCCAAATGACCCGTTTTAAGACAAAAATTACATTTAAACACATGCCTAATATTGGATTTAACATTAAGAGGAATGCGATGAAGTTTAGCATTTTCATTTTTTTAGTTAAATTCAAACGCTTAAAGCAAACTGTTTCAGATGTCCAAATTTGGAACAAAAATTATAAGGAAAAATCTTTTTCTCAATAGATTTGGCATTATTACACTTAGTGGGCAATTTTTTAGATTTAAAATTTCTATTTAACTTTAATCTATCATGACAAAACTTCTCTAAATGGCCATTTTTATAACAAAACACACACTGAAAAACAAGTTTAGGAAAATAAATATTCATACCATTTTCAACTTTCCTAAATTTTCCCTATTCCGTCCTAATCTCTTGAAGCAAAATTTTCCTAAATGTCCATTTTTAGAGCAAAAATCACACTTAAGAACAGGCTTGGCAGTTTTAAAATTCCCAACATTTTGAATTTGCCTAAATCAGATTTATTTTTCCCTAATTTCTTAAAGCAAATTTTTTCTACACGTCCAGTTTTATGACAAAATTTGCATTCAAATACATGTTTACCACTAGAAATACAATCCTTAATTACAAAATGTTTATAAGACAACCAAATTTCATTTGAATCAGGAAACTGTTCCTTATAATTGACAAAATTAGTAACATCAAACTATTTTCCTTCAAATCGTAATCCATTAGTAGATTGGTATAAAATCAGATTCTTATTAATAATTTTGACAGCATCATCGGAATTCCAATAACGTTTTAACTTTTTCAAAGCACTATCTAGTTCTTTTCGACACTCATCATATTTAATCAAAACAGCTTAAAGCTCAATTGGAGGTTCATCAAATTTAAACAAAATTTCCTGATTTTTAGTTTCAAGAGAGTGATTAAGTTCAGTTAACATGACAATTCTTTTCTCTAAAAATGAAACATCATTTTCAAGTTCTCAAATATGAAAATCAGATTCTTCGGTTAACTTAATTTGATTGTTTAAAATGTCATTTTTAGCCATCAACCTAGAATTAATTTGAACTAAATTAGTGCAGTCCACAATTGTGTTATCAAAAGATTTATTACTCACACAATCTTCTAAACTCGTACTCACGCACCCTTCTAAAATGACATAATCATCTACAATTTCAGATTCAAAATATTATTAATATTAGATACGAAAGCTGTGAATGTAGGGTGATTTTGAGCAGGTGAGGTACGAGATAAATTCACTTAGTGTAATTCAGAATTATCTACACCTAAATCATAATTATCAGAACTAGTAGATAAACAGTCAAATATATCTTCGGACTTAAAAACACAACAAGAGGTAAAATCAACTAAATTATCACAACTATATATGATACCACATGCAGAAATATCATCCACGATACATGAGTAGAAGACTTAGGGATGTTCCAAGTCTTAAAAGATGTGGTGCAAGCTGAAATATCTTTAACTTCGATTGTACCCATCGCTTGGCAAATGGCATTATCGCTTTTAATGTCATATTATGAATAAAGCTTCGCCTCTTTA